>JBBPBX010059134.1:0-21871 GCA_038048925.1 Garcialebias charrua | reverse complement strand
GTCTAAAAGACAACAGACATTTAGATCAAACTATATTTCATTTTTATTTTAGTTTAACCTAAACTAAGTAATGAATGGAGGAATAGTTTGGAATTAGAGGCCTTCGTTACAGAAGCCCTCCAAAATTTTATAGGTACAAATCCCTATATCTAAATTTACAGAATTGATCCACCCCTTAATTGGTAATTGTAGCTGATCTAAACCATGATAGCTTACATACCAGGTGCATATAGGTAAGGCTTAATGTAAAATCCCAATCATAAGCCCACCTAAAAAACCACATAATTGCATGACACATAGAACCAGAGTGGCACTGACTGGAAACCAACCAGCCAACAACCTTCGATGTGGGGACCTGCAGCTCCAACGCTTGGTCTTCAACCTTCATCCAAGGGTCGCCTCCTCTGCGTCAATCGAGGGATCCCCTCTACATGCTGATTATGAAAACAATTGTTGCTGATCAATCAACAAAACTAATCGTTGTGGAATTACTGCTGTGGAATTACCGCTGTGGATTATAAGACTTTGCTTTCCAAGGGATCACAGACTTTGTTTTCCAAGAGTTAACAGACTTTGTTTTCCAAAGGATTAAAAGCTTTTCGCAATGGGATTACCTCCGAACAGTATGGAATTTCCAAAAACTTTATGGGATTATAATTTTTGATTTTTCTTTTCCACTTGCTGGATTACTTCAAGATCAAAGACAGTTCAAGGTTTCCTTTCGTGTTGGACCCCATCCCCAAGGACTGGCGATGGCTTCCAAAAGGGGGGAGATGTAATGGACCTACCCAGGGTCAAACTAAGGTTTTTGAACTGTCCAGTGATGACCTTTACTGACCTCTCAGTAAAGCAAGACATTTACTACAAAATCATTCATTTAGCTGTAATCTGATAAATATAGTCACCAAAAGAGACTATTTCTATCTTTGATTTTAGGCTGATGTGATCAAAAGAATAACTTTTGTCATTTTCATGATGTGTGCTTTTAAGCTGTGTTATTCTGTAAGAGTTTAAACTGTGTTCACTGCTGTGTCAAAGGTGCAGTCTCGGGTCACAGAGACCGGACGGTTTTGTTTAGAAACTCAGAGGACAGTAATCCGTTGTTTTTCATGAAAGGGCTCCAGCTTGCTGTGCCTTTCCCTAAACAAATCTCTCTCTGCTCTGGCTGTAACCTTGGGTCTGATAAGGCAAGTTCACTCCTCTCTTTGTTCCTGCTTTTTAAGTTCTAACTGTGCGAGAACGCTTCAGAGTTTCTGGGAGCTTCGAAAGATGATGTGAACTTTCCAAAGAGCTGAATGACCACCAGTCACGCGCTAAGGACTCGTCATCCAGCTGGGACTGATAACATGTTGTTATGGGTCCATTTCGAACGAGCGTAAGCTCAAAAACTTTGTTTATTCCTTCCTGGAATAAGTTTATCTTGAAGTCAGAGGCCTGAAGCTGACATATTCTCTGATGACCAAGCGAAAACCAGGAGACGTTGAAACGTAAACCAGAACCCTGCTCGAAGGTATTGTACTGGTTCCCACAAGGACCCGTGCATCTGAAAAGCTACAAGGTCTTCCCTCTTACCGGGCGGTCGTCAAAAGGTAAAGAGCTGTTTACAAAACGTACCTGGATTTTAGCAGAAGTCGGATGAGAAGTGTCACTCTGGTATCATGCTCACGATAATTTCTTCTTAAATCTTTCCTCCTATTCTTTCCCCTCCCAATCTAAGCTGGAAACTATAATTAAGCTGAAGAGCCCACAGACTAAATATGTTAACATCCAATATTGAAGTCTGTTGTGTTAAATTTAAGTGTGCTGACGTATTAATTTGAAAGAAAGTGAAATCATGTCAATCAAGTGTAATGGTGTTAATTTAGTTGATTCATTTTAAATAAATGATAGTGTCTCTTTGACATATCAAACTAAGTTAACGTGTCCATTGTCACTTAATGGCTTTGTGTATTTATCCATCATAAAGATCACAGATATATTGGGTAAACTGAAAAAGAAAAGAATCCGTGAATTTACTATTCAATCTGAATAGGTAAATTAATTAAGGTAAAGAGGTCAGTATTAATATTGACCTCCTCATTAACCCCTTACAAGGGTGAGCAGAAACCTGTGGAGAAGACACTAAATGAGTCATTAAGATTCATTTAATATTAACTTCAAGTTAGAACAGTGCAGCAAGGATTTTATTGAGAGTTTGTAAATTTGAACATATTACACCCATTCTCCATAACCTCCATTGGCTTCCTGTCACCTACAGAATTCAGTACAAAACTGCTCTCATCACACACCAATGCTTACACAGAACTTCACCTGACTATCTAAAGGACATTCTTGTTCCATATTCATCCACCCGGTCTCTACGATCACAGAACAATCTACTTCACATTCCACGAACCAAATTAAGGACCATGGGAGACCGGGCATTCTGTGTGGCTTCCCCCCGCCTTTCTGACTACCTGAGAGCTCCACAGTCACTGGTTGACTTTAAAAGTGGTTTAAAGACTTTTCTTTTTAAGCAAGCCTATTCTGCCTCCACATGATTTTATCTTTGATCTTGGCTGATAGTATTATTGATTTTCCTTGATTTTATCAATAGTTTTTTTTATTTTTTTAAGCAGGCCTATTCTGCCTCCACATTATTCTGTCTTTAATCTTAGTTGATATCATTATTGATTTTACTTGATTTTATCACTTGTTTTTGTAGCACTTTGAGATATTTATTAATGAAAAGTGCGGTATAAATTGAATTTATTATTATTATTATTATTATTAGAACACTATACAGTAACACTGTGTAAAGAGCTATGGTAAAGCTAGACAAGTTGTTTGGCAATACTAGTTTAAGCAAGGTCCTACTGATTTCCAACAATATTACTCTACAAACATCTACACACAGTCCTCAGAATGCAGTCCCCTGACAGGAATAACCATTGCTGGGACTGTGTCTACTCTCTCAAAAACACATGTCCACAAAAATACCTGTCAGACAAATTAGAAAGATTTTCAAGTCAGAAAGCTGTTCACCTGTGGTTCAAGAGATGAGGATAGTAATCCCATCGGTTCTTCTCCTACAGTTTGGTCAGGGTGAGCAGAAACCTGTGGAGAAGACACCAAATGAGTCATTAAGATTCATTTAATATTAACTTCAAGTTAGAACACTATACAGTAACACTGTGTAAAGAGCTATGGTAAAGCTAGACAAGTTGTTTGGCAATACTATTTTAAGCAAGGTCCTACTGATTGCCAACAATATTACTCTACAGTCATCTACACACAGTCCTCAGAATGCTATCCCCTGACAGGAATAACCATTGCTGGGACTGTCTACTCTCCCAAAAACCCATGTCCACAAAAATACCTGTCAGACAAATTAGAAAGATTTTCAAGTCAGAAAGCTGATCACCTGTGGTTCAAGAGATGAGGATAGTGATCCCATCGGTTCTTCTCCTACAGTTTGGTCAGGGTGAGCAGAAACCTGTGGAGAAGACACCAAATGAGTCATTAAGATTCATTTAATATTAACTTCAAGTTAGCGGCCGTGGCGTAGTGGTAATGGCAGTCGTCCCCCGATCGAAAGGTTGGCGGTTCGAATCCCGGTTCCCCACACCATGTGTGGTTGTGTCCTTGGGAAAGACACTTAACCCCGAGTTGCTCCCGGTAGGGCTGGAAAGCACCTTGCATGGTAGTCTGCCGCTACCGGTGTATGAATGTGGGTAGCATTCAATGTGTGTAGCGCTTTGAGATTTTCACTTATGAAAAGCGCGTTATAAATTGAATTCATTATTATCATTACTATTACTCTACGGTCATCTACACACAGTCCTCAGAATGCAGTCCCCTGACAGGAAAAAGCATTGCGGGGACTGTGTCTATTCTCCAAAAAACCCATGTCCACTAAAATACCTGTCAGACAAATTAGAAAGATTTCCAAGTCAGAAAGCTGTTCACCTGTGGTTCAAGATATGAGGATAGTGATCCCATCGGTTCTTCTCCTACAGTTTGGTCAGGGTGAGCAGAAACCTGTGGAGAAGACACCAAATGAGTCATTAAGATTCATTTAATATTAACTTCAAATTAGAACACTATACAGTAACACTGTGTAAAGAGCTACAGTAAATCTAGACAAGTTGTTTGGCAATACTAGTTTAAGCAAGGTCCTACTGATTGCCAACAATATTACTCTACGGTCATCTACACACAGTCCTCAGAATGCAGTCCCCTGACAGGAAAAAGCATTACGGGGACTGTGTCTACTCTCCCAAAAACCCATGTCCACAAAAATACCTGTCAGACAAATTAGAAAGATTTTCAAGTCAGAAAGCTGTTCACCTGTGGTTCAAGAGGTGAGGATAGTGATCCCATCGGTTCTTCTCCTACCGTTTGGTCAGGGTGAGTAGAAACCTGTGGAGAAGACACCAAATGAGTCATTAAGATTCATTTAAAATTAACTTCAAGTTAGAACACTATACAGTAACACTGTGTAAAGAGCTATGGTAAATCTAGAGAAGTTGTTTGGCAATACTAGTTTAAGCAAGGTCCTACTGATTTCCAACAATATTACTCTACAAACATCTACATACAGTCCTCAGAATGCAGTCCCCTGACAGAAACAAGCATTGCAGGGACTGTGTGTACGCTCTCAAAAACCCATGTCCACTAAAATACGTGTCAGAAAATTTACAAAGATTTCCAAGTCAGAAAGTTGTTCACCTGTGGTTCGAGAGACAAGGATTGTGATTCCATCGGTTCTTCACCTACAGTTTGGTCAGGGTGAGCAAAAACCTGAGGAGAACACACCAAACGAGTCATTAAGATTAATTTAATATTAACTTCAAGTTAGAACACTATACAGTAACACTGTGTAAAGAGCTAAAGTAAAGCTAGGCAAGTTGTTTGGCAATACTAGTTTAAGCAAGGTCCTACTGATTGCCAACAATATTACTCTACGGTCATCTACACACAGTCCTCAGAATGCAGTCCCCTGACAGGAAAAAGCATTGCGGGGACTGTGTCTACTCTCCAAAAAACCCATGTCCACTAAAATACCTGTCAGACAAATTAGAAAGATTTTAAAGTCAGAAAGCTGTTCACCTGTGGTTCAAGAGATGAGGATAGTAATCCCATCGGTTCTTCTCCTACAGTTTGGTCAGGGTGAGCAGAAACCTGTGGAGAAGACACCAAATGAGTCATTAAGATTCATTTAATATTAACTTCAAGTTAGAACACTATACAGTAACACTGTGTAAAGAGCTATGGTAAAGCTAGACAAGTTGTTTGGCAATACTATTTTAAGCAAGGTCCTACTGATTGCCAACAATATTACTCTACAGTCATCTACACACAGTCCTCAGAATGCTATCCCCTGACAGGAATAACCATTGCTGGGACTGTGTCTACTCTCCCAAAAACCTATGTCCACAAAAATACCTGTCAGACAAATTAGAAAGATTTTCAAGTCAGAAAGCTGTTCACCTGTGGTTCAAGAGATGAGGATAGTGATCCCATCGGTTCTTCTCCTACAGTTTGGTCAGGGTGAGCAGAAACCTGTGGAGAAGACACTAAATGAGTCATTAAGATTCATTTAATATTAACTTCAAGTTAGAACAGTGCAGCAAGGATTTTATTGAGAGTTTGTAAATTTGAACATATTACACCCATTCTCCATAACCTCCATTGGCTTCCTGTCACCTACAGAATTCAGTACAAAACTGCTCTCATCACACACCAATGCTTACACAGAACTTCACCTGACTATCTAAAGGACATTCTTGTTCCATATTCATCCACCCGGTCTCTACGATCACAGAACAATCTACTTCACATTCCACGAACCAAATTAAGGACCATGGGAGACCGGGCATTCTGTGTGGCTTCCCCCCGCCTTTCTGACTACCTGAGAGCTCCACAGTCACTGGTTGACTTTAAAAGTGGTTTAAAGACTTTTCTTTTTAAGCAAGCCTATTCTGCCTCCACATGATTTTATCTTTGATCTTGGCTGATAGTATTATTGATTTTCCTTGATTTTATCAATAGTTTTATTTTTTATTTTTTTTAAGCAGGCCTATTCTGCCTCCACATTATTCTGTCTTTAATCTTAGTTGATATCATTATTGATTTTACTTGATTTTATCACTTGTTTTTGTAGCACTTTGAGATATTTATTAATGAAAAGTGCGGTATAAATTGAATTTATTATTATTATTATTATTAGAACACTATACAGTAACACTGTGTAAAGAGCTATGGTAAAGCTAGACAAGTTGTTTGGCAATACTAGTTTAAGCAAGGTCCTACTGATTTCCAACAATATTACTATACTCTTCCTCTTCAGCTCTCGGCAGGGCAGGTCGCATCTCCTTTCGCTCCTCACCTCGCTGGTTTCCCCCTCCCTGCTTCTGCATTTGTCTCGTCTATAACTCTTCAGCGCTCGCTCGAACCAATTTGGGATGGATTTATGTGCGTGGACTGCTTTCTGGGCCATTTCATCTATCGATACTATCGATAACATAAATTTCCGCGAAGCGTTCTGGCCGGGGAGAGCCAGAGCGCCCTTTCGACACGCATGCGGTGAGCTACATTATGGACTCGATGAGCAGGCTAATGTAACTGTCCGCTCACTCTGTCGGGGACGTGGAACCTCTGTGATTTATTGGGATACCGGTGGCTCCTGCCACTGAAGGCTGAGGGACCGCCGCGATCGGCGTGCTGGCGAGACTTCCTGCTCAGCAAAAATGCTTTGAACCAGGCTATGAATGACCTTCCCAGCTGTTGTGCGGGCTGAATCACACGGTGGTGAGTGGCGGCTGCCGCGGACCGTGGTGTGTGGGACTCGTTTTACAGCCGCTCGGATTCAAACAGGGCACATACGGAAGGATCTTTTTAGCTCGGAACCTGACTCGATTCGGCGATTTGGACCCAGAAGCTGCACCTGGACTAAAAGACTGCAGTAAAAAGAACACTGTGGTCTGACTGAAAAAATAAGCAACAAATCTAATCTGGTCTCTGGCCTTGAATTGAAGGCTGCCTACAAATCTTCTCCTGAGCTGGGAGCTGAAGGGCCCGCTGCCCTCCCAACCCCCCTCCCCCAAGAGGTTTCTGTGTGTGCGTTCTCGGTTGGAGCCGAGCTCTGAGACCAGCGAACTGCTCTTATCTGAACAAATACACACAGACTGTTCCTCCCGCCTGTCGTCAAAACTGCAACTATGTCTCGTGTGATGTGCTTAATGCTGTTAGAGTTTTTGGGACTTTATCATGGAGTGTCCTCAGGCAATCTTTGATAGACTCTCTTTTTGAATAACACAAATGATACCTATTGTGTCTTTCCTTTTTCCATATCTGATTGTGGTGGCGCGGTTTTTATACTGCTGCGACTTCGTGCGCTCGTCCCTATCCTATGATGAATGTGCGTAATCATTAACGTTGTCTTTGTGCCCCGGTGCAATGTCAAGGTCAATAAAGATATATTCTATACAGTCATCTACACACAGTCCTCAGAATGCAGCCCCATGACAGGAACAATCATTGCGGGGACTGTGTCAGCTGGGACTATGTCTACTCTCCCAAAAACCCATGTCCACAAAAATACCTGTCAGACAAATTAGAAAGATTTTCAAGTCAGAAAGCTGATCACCTGTGGTTCAAGAGATGAGGATAGTGATCCCATCGGTTCTTCTCCTACAGTTTGGTCAGGGTGAGCAGAAACCTGTGGAGAAGACACCAAATGAGTCATTAAGATTCATTTAATATTAACTTCAAGTTAGCGGCCGTGGTGTAGTGGTAATGGCAGTCGTCCCCCGATCGGAAGGTTGGCGGTTCGAATCCCGGTTCCCTACACAATGTGTGGTTGTGTCCTTGGGCAAGACACTTAACCCCGAGTCTGCCGCTACCGGTGTATGAATGTGGGTAGCATTCAATGTGTGTAGCGCTTTGAGATTTTCACTTATGAAAAGCGTGTTATAAATTGAATTCATTATTATTATTACTATTACTCTACGGTCATCTACACACAGTCCTCAGAATGCAGTCCCCTGACAGGAAAAAGCATTGCGGGGACTGTGTCTACTCTCCAAAAAACCCATGTCCACTAAAATACCTGTCAGACAAATTAGAAAGATTTCCAAGTCAGAAAGCTGTTCACCTGTGGTTCAAGAGATGAGGATAGTGATCCCATTGGTTCTTCTCCTACAGTTTGGTCAGGGTGAGCAGAAACCTGTGGAGAAGACACCAAATGAGTTATTAAGATTCATTTAATATTAACTTCAAGTTAGAACACTATACAGTAACACTGTGTAAAGAGCTATGGTAAAGCTAGACAAGTTGTTTGGCAATACTATTTTAAGCAAGGTCCTACTGATTGCCAACAATATTACTCTACATTCATCTACACACAGTCCTCAGAATGCTGTCCCCTGACAGGAATAACCATTGCTGGGACTGTGTCTACTCTCTCAAAAACACATGTCCACAAAAATACCTGTCAGACAAATTAGAAAGATTTTCAAGTCAGAAAGCTGTTCACCTGTGGTTCAAGAGATGAGGATAGTGATCCCATCGGTTCTTCTCCTACAGTTTGGTCAGGGTGAGCAGAAACCTGTGGAGAAGACACCAAATGAGTCATTAAGATTCATTTAATATTAACTTCAAGTTAGCGGCCGTGGTGTAGTGGTAATGGCAGTCGTCCCCTGATCGGAAGGTTGGCGGTTCGAATCCCGGTTCTTCACACCATATGTGTGGTTGTGTCCTTGGGCAAGACACTTAACCCCGAGTTGCTCCCGGTAGGACTGGAAAGCACCTTGCATGGTAGTCTGCCGCTACCGGTGTATGAATGTGGGTAGCATTCAATGTGTGTAGCGCTTTGAGATTTTCACTTATGAAAAGCGCGTTATAAATTGAATTCATTATTATTATTACTATTACTCTACGGTCATCTACACACAGTCCTCAGAATGCAGTCCCCTGACAGGAAAAAGCATTGCGGGGACTGTGTCTACTCTACAAAAAACCCATGTCCACTAAAATACCTGTCAGACAAATTAGAAAGATGTCCAAGTCAGAAAGCCGTTCACTTGTGGTTCAAGAGATGAGAATAGTGATCCCATCGGTTCTTCTCCTACAGTTTGGTCAGGGTGAGCAGAAAGTCGTTCACTTGTGGTTCAAGAGATGAGAATAGTGATCCCATCGGTTCTTCTCCTACAGTTTGGTCAGGGTGAGCAGAAACCTGTGGAGAAGACACCAAATGAGTTATAAAGATTCATTTAATATTAACTTCAAGTTAGAACACTCTACAGTAACACTGTGTAAAGAGCTATGGTAAAGCTAGACAAGTTGTTTGGCAATACTATTTTAAGCAAGGTCCTACTGATTGCCAACAATATTACTCTACAGTCATCTACACACGGTCCTCAGAATGCTATCCCCTGACAGGAATAACCATTGCTGGGACTGTCTACTCTCCCAAAAACCCATGTCCACAAAAATACCTGTCAGACAAATTAGAAAGATTTTCAAGTCAGAAAGCTGATCACCTGTGGTTCAAGAGATGAGGATAGTGATCCCATCGGTTCTTCTCCTACAGTTTGGTCAGGGTGAGCAGAAACCTGTGGAGAAGACACCAAATGAGTCATTAAGATTCATTTAATATTAACTTCAAGTTAGCGGCCGTGGTGTAGTGGTAATGGCAGTCGTCCCCCGATCGGAAGGTTGGCGGTTCGAATCCCGGTTCCCCACACCATGTGTGGTTGTGTCCTTGGGCAAGACACTTAACCCCGAGTTGCTCCCGGTAGGACTGGAAAGCACCTTGCATGGTAGTCTGCCGCTACCGGTGTATGAATGTGGGTAGCATTCAATGTGTGTAGCGCTTTGAGATTTTCACTTATGAAAAGCGCGTTATAAATTGAATTCATTATTATTATTACTATTACTCTACGGTCATCTACACACAGTCCTCAGAATGCAGTCCCCTGACAGGAAAAAGCATTGCGGGGACTGTGTCTACTCTCCAAAAAACCCATGTCCACTAAAATACCTGTCAGACAAATTAGAAAGATGTCCAAGTCAGAAAGCCGTTCACCTGTGGTTCAAGAGATGAAGATAGTGATCCCATCGGTTCTTCTCCTACAGTTTGGTCAGGGTGAGCAGAAACCTGTGGAGAAGACACCAAATGAGTTATTAAGATTCATTTAATATTAACTTCAAGTTAGAACAGTGCAGCAAGGATTTTATTGAGAGTTTGTAAATTTGAACATATTACACCCATTCTCCATAACCTCCATTGGCTTCCTGTCACCTACAGAATTCAGTACAAAACTGCTCTCATCACACACCAATGCTTACACAGAACTTCACCTGACTATCTAAAGGACATTCTTGTTCCATATTCATCCACCCGGTCTCTACGATCACAGAACTAATCTACTTCACATTCCACGAACCAAATTAAGGACCATGGGAGACCGGGCATTCTGTGTGGCTTCCCCCCGCCTTTCTGACTACCTGAGAGCTCCACAGTCACTGGTTGACTTTAAAAGTGGTTTAAAGACTTTTCTTTTTAAGCAAGCCTATTCTGCCTCCACATGATTTTATCTTTGATCTTGGCTGATAGTATTATTGATTTTCCTTGATTTTATCAATAGTTTTATTTTTTATATTTTTTAAGCAGGCCTAATCTGCCTCCACATTATTCTGTCTTTAGTTGATATCATTATTGATTTTACTTGATTTTATCACTTGTTTTTGTAGCACTTTGAGATATTTATTAATGAAAAGTGCGGGTATAAATTGAATTTATTATTATTATTATTATTAGAACACTACACAGTAACACTGTGTAAAGAGCTATGGTAAAGCTAGACAAGTTGTTGTTGCAAGGTCCTACTGATTGCCAACAATATTACTCTACAATCATCTACACACAGTCCTCAGAATGCAGTCCCCTGACAGAAACGAGCATTGCGGGAACTGTGTCAGCTGGGACTATGTCTACTCTCCCAAAAACCCATGTCTACTAAAATACCTGTCAAACAAATTAGAAAGATTTCCAAGTCAGAAAGCTGTTCACCTGTGGTTAAAGGGATGAGGATAGTGATCACATCGGTTATTCTCCTACAGTTTGGTCAGGGAGAGCAGAAACCAAGAGAAGACACAAGATGAGTCATTAAGATTCATTTAATATTAACTTCAAGTTAGAACACTATACAGTAACACTGTGTAAAAAGCTATGGTAAAGCTAGACGAGTTGTTTGGCAATACTATTTTAAGCAAGGTCTTACTGATTGCCAACAATATTACTATACAGTCATCTACACACAGTCCTCAGAATGCAGTCCCCTGACAGGAACAAGCATTGCGGGGACAGTGTCAGCTGGGACTATGTCTACTCTCCCAAAAACCCATGCCCACAAAAATACCTGTCAGACAAATTAGAAAGATTTTAAATTCAGAAAGCTGTTCAACAGTGTTTCAAGAGATGAGGATAGTAATCCCATCGGTTCTTCTCCTACAGTATGGTCAGGGTGAGCAGAAAACTGTGGAGAAGACACCAAATGAGTCATTAAGATTCATTTAATATTAACTTAAAGTTAGAACACTATACAGTAACACTGTGTAAAGAGCTATGGTAAAGCTAGACAAGTTGTTTGGCAATACTATTTTAAGCAAGGTCCTACTGATTGCCAACAATATTACTCTACAGTCATCTACATACAGTCCTCAGAATGCTATCCCCTGACAGGAATAACCATTGCTGGGACTGTCTACTCTCCCAAAAACCCATGTCCACAAAAATACCTGTCAGACAAATTAGAAAGATTTTCAAGTCAGAAAGCTGTTCACCTGTGGTTCAAGAGATGAGGATAGTGATCCCATCGGTTCTTCTCCTACAGTTTGGTCAGGGTGAGCAGAAACCTGTGGAGAAGACACCAAATGAGTCATTAAGATTCATTTAATATTAACTTCAAGTTAGCGGCCGTGGTGTAGTGGTAATGGCAGTCGTCCCCCGATCGGAAGGTTGGCGGTTCGAATCCCGGTTCCCCACACCATGTGTGGTTGTGTCCTTGGGCAAGAAACTTAACCCCGAGTTGCTCCAGGTAGGACTGGAAAGCACCTTGCATGGTAGTCTGCCACTACCGGTGTATGAATGTGGGTAGCACTTTGAGATTTTCACTTATGAAAAGCGCGTTATAAATTGAATTCATTATTATTATTACTATTACTCTGCGGTCATCTACACACAGTCCTCAGAATGCAGTCCCCTGACAGGAAAAAGCATTGCGGGGACTGTGTCTACTCTCCCAAAAACCTATGTCCACAAAAATACCTGTCAGACAAATCAGAAAGATTTTCAAGTCAGAAAGCTGTTCACCTGTGGTTCAAGAGATGAGGATAGTGATCCCATCGGTTCTTCTCCTACAGTTTGGTCAGGGTGAGCAGAAACCTGTGGAGAAGACACTAAATGAGTCATTAAGATTTATTTAATATTAACTTCAAGAGATGAGGATAGTGATCCCATCGGTTCTTCTCCTACAGTTTGGTCAGGGTGAGCAGAAACCTGTGGAGAAGACACTAAATGAGTCATTAAGATTTATTTAATATTAACTTCAAGTTAGAACAGTGCAGCAAGGATTTTATTGAGAGTTTGTAAATTTGAACATATTACACCCATTCTCCATAACCTCCATTGGCTTCCTGTCACCTACAGAATTCAGTACAAAACTGCTCTCATCACACACCAATGCTTACACAGAACTTCACCTGACTATCTAAAGGACATTCTTTTTCCATATTCATCCACCCGGTCTCTACGATCACAGAACAGTAATCTACTTCACATTCCACGAACCAAATTAAGGACCATGGGAGACCGGGCATTCTGTGTGGCTTCCCCCCGCCTTTCTGACTACCTGAGAGCTCCACAGTCACTGGTTGACTTTAAAAGTGGTTTAAAGACTTTTCTTTTTAAGCAAGCCTATTCTGCCTCCACATGATTTTATCTTTGATCTTGGCTGATAGTATTATTGATTTTCCTTGATTTTATCAATAGTTTTATTTTTTATTTTTTTAAGCAGGCCTATTCTGCCTCCACATTATTCTGTCTTTAATCTTAGTTGATATCATTATTGATTTTACTTGATTTTATCACTTGTTTTTGTAGCACTTTGAGATATTTATTAATGAAAAGTGCGGTATAAATTGAATTTATTATTATTATTATTATTATTAGAACACTATACAGTAACACTGTGTAAAGAGCTATGGTAAAGCTAGACAAGTTGTTGTTGCAAGGTCCTACTGATTGCCAACAATATTACTCTACAATCATCTACACACAGTCCTCAGAATGCAGTCCCCTGACAGAAACGAGCATTGCGGGAACTGTGTGTACTCTCTCAAAAACACAAGTCCACTAAAACACGTGTCGGACAATTTACAAAGATTTCCAAGTCAGAAAGCTGTTCACCTGTGGTTCAAGAGACAAGGATTGTGATTCCATCGGTTCTTCACCTACAGTTTGGTCACGGTGAGCAGAAACCTGAGGAGAACACACCAAACGAGTCATTAAGATTAATTTAATATTAACTTCAAGTTAGAACACCATACAGTAACACTGTGTAAAAAGCTATGGTAAAGCTAGACAAGTTGTTAGGCAATAATAGTTTAAGCAAGGTCCTACTTATTGCCAACAATATTACTCTATGGTCATCTACACACAGTCCTCAGAATGCTATCCCCTGACAGGAATAACCATTGCGAGGACTGTGTCTACTCTCCCAAAAACCCATGTCTACTAAAATACCTGTCAAACAAATTAGAAAGATTTCCAAGTCAGAAAGCTGTGGTTAGATAGATAGATAGATAGATAGATAGATAGATAGATAGATAGATAGATAGATAGATAGATAGATAGATAGATAGATAGATAGATAGATAGATAGATAGATAGATAGATAGATAGATAGATAGATAGATAGATAGATAGATAGATAGATAGATAGATAGATAGATAGATAGATAGATAGATAGATAGATAGATAGATAGATAGATAGATAGATAGATAGATAGATACTTTATTGTCCCCAAGGGGAAATTTGTCTTGGACATCGTACGCCAAACAACACTTCTGCCAACAATACAGTCACATGAACACAATACAAATTTAAAAGCATATAAAATAAAAACCTATTGCTCAGTTAAAAACACATTGCTTTTAAAAACACACATTGCTCAATAAGACTATTCAATGCTCAATAAAAACACATATTGCACATTCCCACATACATCCAGCAGTAAATGAAACAACAATCAGACCAGAGCATCAGCAGCATCATGGAAAACTTACTATATACCTACTTTATTTAACAATCTGATCGATGTGGGGATAAAAGAATTTTTAAATCGGTTAAGTCTAAAAGCAGGGACTCTAAACCGTTTGCCAGATGGTAACAGTTCGTATTGTGAGTTCAGGATGTGAGCGGGGTCAGACAGTACCCTCCGTGCTAGTCTGAGGACAGACTCATCATAGATAGACTGCAGGGAGAAGTTATCAGTTCTTCCTATCACCTTCATTGCAGTTTGTACCATACGATGAAGTTTAGATTTAAGTTGCATAAAGGGATGAGGATAGTGATCACATCGGTTATTCTCCTACAGTTTGGTCAGGGAGAGCAGAAACCTGTGGAGAAGTCACAAGATGAGTCATTAAGATTCATTTAATATTAACTTCAAGTTAGAACACTATACAGTAACACTGTGTAAAAAGCTATGGTAAAGCTAGACGAGTTGTTTGGCAATACTATTTTAAGCAAGGTCTTACTGATTGCCAACAATATTACTATACAGTCATCTACACACAGTCCTCAGAATGCAGCCCCCTGACAGGAACAAGCATTGCGGGGACTGTGTCAGCTGGGACTATGTCTACTCTCCCAAAAACCCATGCCCACAAAAATACCTGTCAGACAAATTAGAAAGATTTTAAAGTCAGAAAGCTGTTCACCTGTGGTTCAAGAGATGAGGATAGTAATCCCATCGGTTCTTCTCCTACAGTTTGGTCAGGGTGAGCAGAAACCTGTGGAGAAGACACCAAATGAGTCATTAAGATTCATTTAATATTAACTTCAAGTTAGCGGCCGTGGTGTAGTGGTAATGGCAGTCGTCCCCCGATCGGAAGGTTGGCGGTTCGAATCCCGGTTCCCCACACCATGTGTGGTTGTGTCCTTGGGCAAGACACTTAACCCCGAGTTGCTCCCGGTAGGACTGGAAAGCACCTTGCATGGTAGTCTGCCGCTACCGGTGTATGAATGTGGGTAGCGCTTTGAGATTTTCACTTATGAAAAGCGCGTTATAAATTGAATTCATTATTATCATTACTATTACTCTACGGCCATCTACACACAGTCCAAAAAACCCATGTCCACAAAAATACCTGTCAGACAAATTAGAAAGATTTCCAAGTCAGAAAGCTGTTCACCTGTGGTTCAAGAGATGAGGATAGTGATCCCATCGGTTCTTCTCCTACAGTTTGGTCAGGGTGAGCAGAAACCTGTGGAGAAGACACCAAATGAGTTATTAAGATTCATTTAATATTAACTTCAAGTTAGAACACTATACAGTAACACTGTGTAAAGAGCTATGGTAAAGCTAGACAAGTTGTTTGGCAATACTATTTTAAGCAAGGTCCTACTGATTGCCAACAATATTACTCTACATTCATCTACACACAGTCCTCAGAATGCTGTCCCCTGACAGGAATAACCATTGCTGGGACTGTGTCTACTCTCTCAAAAACACATGTACACAAAAATACAAGTCAGACAAATTAGAAAGTTTTTCAAGTCAGAAAGCTGTTCACCTGTGGTTCAAGAGATGAGGATAGTGATCCCATCGGTTCTTCTCCTACAGTTTGGTCAAGGTGAGCAGAAACCTGTGGATAAGACACCAAATGAATCATTAAGATTAATTTAATATTAACTTCAAGTTAGCGGCCGTGGTGTAGTGGTAATGGCAGTCGTCCCCTGATCGGAAGGTTGGCGGTTCGAATCCCGGTTCTTCACACCATATGTGTGGTTGTGTCCTTGGGCAAGACACTTAACCCCGAGTTGCTCCCGGTAGGACTGGAAAGCACCTTGCATGGTAGTCTGCCGCTACCGGTGTATGAATGTGGGTAGCATTCAATGTGTGTAGCGCTTTGAGATTTTCACTTATGAAAAGCGCGTTATAAATTGAATTCATTATTATTATTACTATTACTCTACGGTCATCTACACACAGTCCTCAGAATGCAGTCCCCTGACAGGAAAAAGCATTGCGGGGACTGTGTCTACTCTCCAAAAAACCCATGTCCACTAAAATACCTGTCAGACAAATTAGAAAGATTTCCAAGTCAGAAAGCTGTTCACCTGTGGTTCAAGAGATGAGGATAGTGATCCCATCGGTTCTTCTCCTACAGTTTGGTCAGGGTGAGCAGAAACCTGTGGAGAAGACACCAAATGAGTCATTAAGATTCATTTAATATTAACTTCAAGTTAGCGGCCGTGGTGTAGTGGTAATGGCAGTCGTCCCCTGATCGGAAGGTTGGCGGTTCGAATCCCGGTTCTTCACACCATATGTGTGGTTGTGTCCTTGGGCAAGACACTTAACCCCGAGTTGCTCCCGGTAGGACTGGAAAGCACCTTGCATGGTAGTCTGCCGCTACCGGTGTATGAATGTGGGTAGCATTCAATGTGTGTAGCGCTTTGAGATTTTCACTTATGAAAAGCGCGTTATAAATTGAATTCATTATTATTATTACTATTACTCTACGGTCATCTACACACAGTCCTCAGAATGCAGTCCCCTGACAGGAAAAAGCATTGCGGGGACTGTGTCTACTCTCCAAAAAACCCATGTCCACTAAAATACCTGTCAGACAAATTAGAAAGATGTCCAAGTCAGAAAGCCGTTCACCTGTGGTTCAAGAGATGAGGATAGTGATCCCATCGGTTCTTCTCCTACAGTTTGGTCAGGTTGAGCAGAAACCTGTGGAGAAGACACCAAATGAGTTATTAAGATTCATTTAATGTTAACTTCAAATTAGAACACTATACAGTAACATTGTGTAAAGAGCTATGGTAAAGCTAGACAAGTTGTTTGGCAATACTATTTTAAGCAAGGTCCTACTGATTGCCAACAATATTACTCTACAGTCATCTACATACAGTCCTCAGAATGCTATCCCCTGACAGGAATAACCATTGCTGGGACTGTGTCTACTCTCCCAAAAACCCATGTCCACAAAAATACCTGTCAGACAAATTAGAAAGATTTTCAATGTATGTAAACCACTTTTAAAGTCAACCAGTGACTACTGGTTGACTTTAAAAGTGGTTTAAAGACTTTTCTTTTTAAGCAAGCCTATTCTGCCTCCACATGATTTTATCTTTGATTTTGGCTGATAGTATTATTGATTTTCCTTGATTTTATCAATAGTTTTATTTTTTATATTTTTTAAGCAGTCCTAATCTGCCTCCACATTATTCTGTCTTTAATCTTAGTTGATATCATTATTGATTTTACTTGATTTTATCACTTGTTTTAGTAGCACTTTGAGATATTTATTAATGAAAAGTGCGGTATAAATTGAATTTATTATTATTATTATTATTAGAACACTATACAGTAACAATGTGTAAAGAGCTATGGTAAAGCTAGACAAGTTGTTGTTAGAAGGTCCTACTGATTGCCAACAATATTACTCTACAATCATCTACACACAGTCCTCAGAATGCAGTCCCCTGACAGAAACGAGCATTGCGGGAACTGTGTGTACTCTCTCAAAAACACAAGTCCACTAAAACACGTGTCGGACAATTTACAAAGATTTCCAAGTCAGAAAGCTGTTCACCTGTGGTTCAAGAGACAAGGATTGTGATTCCATCGATTCTTCACCTACAGTTTGGTCACGGTGAGCAGAAACCAAACTGTAGAAACTCCAAACTCCAAACGAGTCATTAAGATTAATTTAATATTAACTTCAAGTTAGAACACAGTAACACTGTGTAAAAAGCTATGGTAAAGCTAGACAAGTTGTTAGGCAATAATAGTTTAAGCAAGGTCCTACTTATTGCCAACAATATTACTCTATGGTCATTTACACACAGTCCTCAGAATGCTATCCCCTGACAGGAATAACCATTGCGAGGACTGTGTCTACTCTCCCAAAAACCCATGTCTACTAAAATACCTGTCAAACAAATTAGAAAGATTTCCAAGTCAGAAAGCTGTTCACCTGTGGTTAGATAGATAGATATATACTTTATTGTCCCCAAGGGGAAATTTGTCTTGGACATCGTACGCCAAACAACACTTCTGCCAACAATACAGTCACATGAACACAATACAAATTTAAAAGCATATAAAATAAAAACCTATTGCTCAGTTAAAAACACATTGCTTTTAAAAACACACATTGCTCAATAAGACTATTCAATGCTCAATAAAAACACATATTGCACATTCCCACATACATCCAGCAGTAAATGAAACAACAATCAGACCAGAGCATCAGCAGCATCATGGAAAACTTACTATATACCTACTTTATTTAACAATCTGATCGATGTGGGGATAAAAGAATTTTTAAATCGGTTAAGTCTAAAAGCAGGGACTCTAAACCGTTTGCCAGATGGTAACAGTTCGTATTGTGAGTTCAGGATGTGAGCGGGGTCAGACAGTACCCTCCGTGCTAGTCTGAGGACAGACTCATCATAGATAGACTGCAGGGAGAAGTTATCAGTTCTTCCTATCACCTTCAGTGCAGTTTGTACCATACGATGAAGTTTAGATTTAAGTTGCATAAAGGGATGAGGATAGTGATCACATCGGTTATTCTCCTACAGTTTGGTCAGGGAGAGCAGAAACCTGTGGAGAAGTCACAAGATGAGTCATTAAGATTCATTTAATATTAACTTCAAGTTAGAACACTATACAGTAACACTGTGTAAAAAGCTATGGTAAAGCTAGACGAGTTGTTTGGCAATACTATTTTAAGCAAGGTCTTACTGATTGCCAACAATATTACTATACAGTCATCTACACACAGTCCTCAGAATGCAGCCCCCTGACAGGAACAAGCATTGCGGGGACTGTGTCAGCTGGGACTATGTCTACTCTCCCAAAAACCCATGCCCACAAAAATACCTGTCAGACAAATTAGAAAGATTTTAAAGTCAGAAAGCCGTTCACCTGTGGTTCAAGAGATGAGGATAGTAATCCCATCGATTCTTCTCCTACAGTTTGGTCAGGGTGAGCAGAAACCTGTGGAGAAGACACCAAATGAGTCATTAAGATTTAATATTAACTTCAAGTTAGCGGCCGTGGCGTAGTGGTAATGGCAGTCGTCACCCGATCGAAAGGTTGGCGGTTCGAATCCCAGTTCCCCACACCATGTGTGGTTGTGTCCTTGGGCAAGACACTTAACCCCGAGTTGCTCCCGGTAGGACTGGAAAGCACCTTGCATGGTAGTCTGCCGCTACCGGTGTATGAATGTGGGTAGCGTGCTTTGAGATTTTCACTTATGAAAAGCGCGTTATAAATTGAATTCATTATTATCATTACTATTACTCTACGGCCATCTACACACAGTCCAAAAAACCCATGTCCACAAAAATACCTGTCAGACAAATTAGAAAGATTTCCAAGTCAGAAAGCTGTTCACCTGTGGTTCAAGAGATGAGGATAGTGATCCCATCGGTTCTTCTCCTACAGTTTGGTCAGGGTGAGCAGAAACCTGTGGAGAAGACACCAAATGAGTTATTAAGATTCATTTAATATTAACTTCAAGTTAGAACACTATACAGTAACACTGTGTAAAGAGCTATGGTAAAGCTAGACAAGTTGTTTGGCAATACTATTTTAAGCAAGGTCCTACTGATTGCCAACAATATTACTCTACATTCATCTACACACAGTCCTCAGAATGCTGTCCCCTGACAGGAATAACCATTGCTGGGACTGTGTCTACTCTCTCAAAAACACATGTCCACAAAAATACCTGTCAGACAAATTAGAAAGATTTTCAAGTCAGAAAGCTGTTCACCTGTGGTTCAAGAGATGAGGATAGTGATCCCATCGGTTCTTCTCCTACAGTTTGGTCAGGGTGAGCAGAAACCTGTGGAGAAGACACCAAATGAGTCATTAAGATTCATTTAATATTAACTTCAAGTTAGAACACTATACAGTAACACTGTGTAAAGAGCTATGGTAAAGCTAGACAAGTTGTTTGGCAATACTATTTTAAGCAAGGTCCTACTGATTGCCAACAATATTACTCTACAGTCATCTACACACAGTCCTCAGAATGCTGTCCCCTGACAGGAATAACCATTGCTGGGACTGTGTCTACTCTCTCAAAAACACATGTCCACAAAAATACCTGTCAGACAAATTAGAAAGATTTTCAAGTCAGAAAGCTGTTCACCTGTGGTTCAAGAGATGAGGATAGTGATCCCATCGGTTCTTCTCCTACAGTTTGGTCAAGGTGAGCAGAAACCTGTGGAGAAGACACCAAATGAATCATTGAGATTCATTTATTATTAACTTCAAGTTAGCGGCCGTGGTGTAGTGGTAATGGCAGTCGTCCCCCGATCGGAAGGTTGGCGGTTCGAATCCCGGTTCTTCACACCATATGTGTGGTTGTGTCCTTGGGCAAGACACTTAACCCCGAGTTGCTCCCGGTAGGACTGGAAAGCACCTTGCATGGTAGTCTGCCGCTACCTGTGTATGAATGTGGGTAGCATTCAATGTGTGTAGCGCTTTGAGATTTTCACTTATGAAAAGCGCGTTATAAATTGAATTCATTATTATTATTACTCTACGGTCATCTACACACAGTCCTCAGAATGCAGTCCCCTGACAGGAAAAAGCATTGCGGGGACTGTGTCTACTCTCCAAAAAACCCATGTGCATTAAAATACCTGTCAGACAAATTAGAAAGATGTCCAAGTCAGAAAGCCGTTCACCTGTGGTTCAAGAGATGAGGATAGTGATCCCATCGGTTCTTCTCCTACAGTTTGGTCAGGGTGAGCAGAAACCTGTGGAGAAGACACCAAATGAATCATTGAGATTCATTTATTATTAACTTCAAGTTAGCGGCCGTGGTGTAGTGGTAATGGCAGTCGTCCCCCGATCGGAAGGTTGGCGGTTCGAATCCCGGTTCTTCACACCATATGTGTGGTTGTGTCCTTGGGCAAGACACTTAACCCCGAGTTGCTCCCGGTAGGACTGGAAAGCACCTTGCATGGTAGTCTGCCGCTACCGGTGTATGAATGTGGGTAGCATTCAATGTGTGTAGCGCTTTGAGATTTTCACTTATGAAAAGCGCGTTATAAATTGAATTCATTATTATTATTACTATTACTCTACGGTCATCTACACACAGTCCTCAGAATGCAGTCCCCTGACAGGAAAAAGCATTGCAGGGACTGTGTCTACTCTCCAAAAAACCCATGTCCACTAAAATACCTGTCAGACAAATTAGAAAGATTTCCAAGTCAGAAAGCTGTTCACCTGTGGTTCAAGAGATGAGGATAGTGATCCCATCGGTTCTTCTCCTACAGTTTGGTCAGGGTGAGCAGAAACCTGTGGAGAAGACACCAAATGAGTTATTAAGATTCATTTAATATTAACTTCAAGTTAGAACACTATACAGTAACACTGTGTAAAGAGCTATGGTAAAGCTAGACAAGTTGTTTGGCAATACTATTTTAAGCAAGGTCCTACTGATTGCCAACAATATTACTCTACATTCATCTACACACAGTCCTCAGAATGCTGTCCCCTGACAGGAATAACCATTGCTGGGACTGTGTCTACTCTCTCCACAAAAATACCTGTCAGACA
>JBBPBX010059133.1:0-21871 GCA_038048925.1 Garcialebias charrua | reverse complement strand
ATGGAAGGGCAATAAATGTAATATAATGCACTGGCCATTGGTTTTAGTGAACGACACAGTGGTCCGTGTAGATTCAGAGGAAGAACAGAGGCTTTATGGAGCAGAAGATAACACAATGGCTCCATCTCTCATCAAATCTCACCGTCTCTGTAAGACAATCTCTGTCCCAACTCTACAGGAGGCCCTTTGGCTCAAGATGGGATAGAAATGCAGCAAATATAAAATCTGACAAAAGGATAAACAAATATTGATAGATACAACTACAGTGTATTGAAACCTTGACTAATGAGTTAAATAAATAAAGATCAGTTTAAAAAAAATGGAGTAGGTTGTCAATTACCAGGTAATTATGGAGATGAGACCAGCATTAAAAGGACCCAGCACAAACACAGAAGACATTTTTAAATCAAGGATCACTGATGGATGGATATGACTACCATTGTTTGTATGTATGTATACTGTATATGTATGTATGTATGTATGTATGTATACTGTATATGTATGTATGTATGTATGTATGTATGTATGTATGTATGTATGTATGTATGTATGTATGTATGTATGTATGTATGTATGTATGTATGTATGTATGTATGTATGTATGTATGTATGTATGTATGTATGTATGTATGTATGTATGTATGTATGTATGTATGTATGTATGTATGTATGTATGTATGTATGTATGTATGTATGTATGTATGTATGTATGTATGTATGTATGTATGTATGTATGTATGTATGTATGTATGTATGTATGTATGTATGTATGTATGTATGTATGTATGTATGTATGTATGTATGTATGTATGTATGTATGTATGTATGTATGTATGTATGTATGTATGTATGTATGTATGTATGTATGTATGTATGTATGTATGTATGTATGTATGTATGTATGTATGTATGTATGTATGTATGTATGTATGTATGTATGTATGTATGTATGTATGTATGTATGTATGTATGTATGTATGTATGTATGTATGTATGTATGTATGTATGTATGTATGTATGTATGTATGTATGTATGTATGTATGTATGTATGTATGTATGTATGTATGTATGTATGCATGTATGTATGTATGTATGTATGTACTGTACTGTATGTTTCTGAGGGAGACGGGCTGCGTGTGATCACTCCAAATCAAAGCTGTTCCCTCCCAACCTACCACTAGATTCAACCTCTCCCATCTCACTGACCTAACACAGGGAGGCCTCTGTTAATTTGCACACCGATTTGAGGGAAAGGCTCATTCTCACGGTGCTGGCCCTGCTTCCCCTTCCTCACAGAAATGATGGGCAGGATGTCCTGATGTGTGAGCGATGGGTGATGGTAACAGTCATTTGGGCCGCTACAGTTTAGATCGTGTGGGGTCAGAGAGCTTGTTTGCCAGTTATATAAGCCTGCGGTGAGATATCTCTATGTCCAAAAACTCTGCAAAACAGACTGAAGGGCACAATTGTTTTGCAAATTTACAAAACAAACACATAAATCCACAGGCTAAAATGACAACTGACTGAATGTGTACTGACAGTGACACATAATGTTCCTTATTTTCTGAGCTTTAAATAACACTAATAAGAAAGACAACGGTCAAAGGTCTGAAATGATAAAGCCCCGTGGTCTGAGTTTCATTATAGCTGTTTGTAAAATAAAATGTCCCTGTCTTAGTCAGTGTCACTGACCCTTTTTTTATTTTTCAAGAAAATGTCAGCTTGTGTTACATTCTTTATTTGAAGATGCTGTAAAAGGCATCAAAAGCGCTACGGAATGCACTGACACAACATGTACAGGTATATCGAAAATGATCAAACAACGAATGACTAAAGACAATGAGAAAAGTTGACGACATGAAAGGGTCTGAGGTGAAATAAAAAGGACAAAGTTAATTAACCACTGTCATCATGACTTTAATGCTTATTTAACAGTGACTTTTTATTAGTATGGGTTTATTATTTCACAGTACAGTAGAGTCCAAATAATTTCATAGCAGATATATGATTTGTGAGTTTTTGTGTTTCACATTGCAGTTTAGCTTGACTTTGAATGATGATAAAGATAATATATCAATGCAGAAATGCTGCTTCTCTTATGACATATAAAATTTGTTTACTGAAGGAGTACAATTCTTCTCTTGAAGTCTTGTAACTAGGAAAATTAAATTGACACTTTGATGTACCTGATTTGATTTCAACCCTGACCATCATTAGCTTGCAAAAAAGCCAATGGTAAAAATAAAAAAAAAACAGAACCTGAACATAGCAAAAAAGACAATGTGACATATTTCAAATTTCCACTAATTTGATATTTCTTTTCATTTTAAGTTCAAGTTCATGTATCTTTATTGTCATCCGCATCACATTTGATACATGAGGTGGAATGAAATTTTGTACACAAGGTCCCAGTTACACCCAGCAATAGCAAAATATAAAGTATAAAAAGAAACAATATATAACAATCTAAAATGTACACTAAGATATACATTAAGCATTAATAATGTAAAATAATATGGTATATTAAACAGCAGCCCGAACATGAGTCTGTAATGAGTAGGTGGGTATGAATGGATGCAGCATGAGATAACCAGCAGCATGAGATCAGCAGCATGGATAAGTCACATATCACCAATTAAAAGTGTCATTACAGTGATTTTCCTGGTTAGGGATTTATGAGTCTAAAGCTAGATTTATCCTCGACGCGCCGCGTAGCGCGCAAGGGTGCGCGCGCCAAAAGTGATGCAATATCGCAGTCCCCGCCCCTGTGCATAGGTCCCGCGCGTCGTCTTGGCGTGTGTCGCGCACCTCCGAATTTTTGAAACTCCGCAAGCCTAGTGCGCGCGCCGCACCGTTGACTTTTGCCGTTGACGCCGTGGACTGGGCTAAAAAAACAGCACTTTGCCATGCGCCGCCGTGCGTCAACTATAAACAAAGCGGCAAAACTCTAAATGCATGGAGCCGCATGGCTCAGTACGCGCGCAGTGCGCACGCTCCAGCCTGCGGACCAAAGCGCGAGTATAACGAGGCCTTATCAGCATCAGGGTAGAAACTGTTCTGGTTCTACACTTAATGCTCCTCAAACTCCTTCCCGAGGGGAGCGGGTCAAAAAGTGTGTGTGGTGGATGAGTGGGGTCTTTCATGATGCAGGTGGCTCTCTTCCTGCATCGGGAGGTGTAGCTGTCTGTGATGGTGGGGAGACTGACTCCAACAGACTTCTGTGCAGCCTTCACCACTCTCTGTAAAGCTTTTCTTTCTGCAGCTGTGCAGCCTCCATGCCACACGTTGATGCTGGAGCACAGGATGCTCTCCACTGCACACCTGTAGAAGGAGGTGAGGACTGAGCTTCCTAGTCCATCTCATCTCAGCTGCCTGAGGAAGTCAAGTCTCTGATGAGCTCTCTTGTTCTGGATGATAGATGATAGTCATGTTACCCCATTTGAGGTTGTCGTACAGGTGCACACCCAAGTACTTATAGCTGGAGACCACTTCCACCGCAGATCCTCCCATGTTTGTGTATGTGCGTGTGTGTGTGTGTGTGTGTGTGTGTGTGTGTGGGGGGGGGTGTTCCTATTGTAATAATTTGACTAGTTTATTGAAATATGCATAAAAATTGTTAGTGTCATTTATGCTGAAATTATTTGTAATTACATAAAATAGCAATTTAATATCCATATCCAAATTTCAAATTTTTATACCACTTCTAAAAATGATATTGTTTTTTTTTTCTTCTATTGATAATATAATTTCTTATTATAGCATGACTGACATGTGAACTTAAATGTTCTGACTCAAGAAATGTGACTTGTTCAGCAGGTATCGATTAATTATTATATCTTTTAACATTTATTACAATTAACCCAAACACTCTCAAAGTGTAAATGCTAAGTAAAATAGCAGGTATGTCAAATATATATATTTTTTCATTTTGCAGTATATGAATATGACAAAAAACACCCCTGTTGTTTATTGGAGAAGTGTAAATTGTCATGAATGTGTAATTAAAACAGGCTTTGGTACAGAAAAGCTATATTTTTATTGCAAGCTTGTGAATCAAGTATTCAGAATTATTTTTCATTTTATGAATTTAACTGGGTGTAAGCTTTGGGCTTGTATTTATTTTTACAAGGTACACCTTTTCACTTTTTATCCATGTCTTCAATCATGCACTCAAACTAAATAGTATGTGTACAGTTTGAACAGTGCTTAATTTGTAAACCAAATGAAGCTGGAACGCAAACAGCAGGGGGGCGGGGTCTGGAATCCTTCCCCAGAATTTTTTGAATAAAGTAGATGCCATTTCCTGCATTCTGGTGGATTTTAACTGGTTGTTAAACATCTACGTTTACCTACATTTGTAATCATTGATTCAATACTATTTTAGAGAGCAATAAGAAGTAGCCTGACCAACAGCTCTCTCCTTGTGTGAATAGAGCACACTCTGCTTCTCTCAAGCATCCTAACCCCCGTCATTGTTTTGATATTATGTACGTCCCGTGATTACTCATCAAACATTTATTTTGCATTTAAAAAAATCAAAGTTGTATTAATTACCCACTTAAACTGTAAAACTGATCTGCAATTTAGTTGTGCTGTTTAATAATATTTTAGTTTTTTTTTTTTTTTAATTAAATTGCCCATGAGCATACTTTTAAGGGCAGAGATTTTTTTTTAAGGATAAAAAGCAAAAATGCTTATTTAAAGCGCTGACTTTGATGTGATATTAGGAAGCCAGTGAGTGGCTGTGATGTTTAAAATTATTGTTCAAGTAATTATTTTCAGATTACATATCCAATATAGGTTTATAGACAGAAATATAGGTTTTATTCATTCAAGGCAGTCACATTTGTTCATAACTTTATTATCAGTAAGCCTGAGAGTTCCCGGATCCAAGAAAGCAGTTACCCTGTCAAAATAAGAGAGTTCCCGGATCCTGTTCCAGCAGGATCCAGCTCAAATTAAGCCCTGAGTTTGAGTGATTTGATAGTTTGTGTGTATCACAAAATGTAACTTATTTTGTTTGCTAATTTTTTTAGTGAGCAAAACATAGAAAAACAATTCCAAATGACAGCTCTTTATTGCAGTCAAACCTTAGTTCAGTTTAAACAAAATGTTCAATTCAGTTCAATTCAAATTCAAAAATACTTTATTAATCCAAAAGGGGAATTATTTGACGTTTTAAATGACATCCAAGACGTTTGAACAACACCTGAAATGCGGAGTGAGTACTCACCCATCTTTCTTCTGTTTAGAGATGTGGACAATTCAAGATTTTCTCTTGCTTCCTCTGAGAGCTATAACATTCACACAGCATGGTCAAATACAGTAGGCTACAGTCAAAGGCCAATGGTGTCCTTGTCTAAGTCACTATGTTATTAGTCAGACACACCAGCAAAAACATACACTGAGATGCATGGACACACAAACGCACAAGAGCATTCTTGAAAAGTGTAGTTTATGGAAAAAAAATGTAATCAAGTTTCTCTCTTCCACCCTGTTGGTTCAACATCCCTCCACGACTGCTGCTGACTTTTATTCATCATAACTGAATGAAAGATATAGATTTGTCCCTAGAGATTACATAAAATAATATTACTGGTATATAGACATAACAAGAGTAGAGCATGAAGAAAGGGAAAATATTGAGTCAAAAGGAATGAAAAAAAAAAAGAAGACATTAAGAGAAAGCGGGATAGGCTTTCTAAGTGCAGCAACACAGAAGCACAGAGCTGTGAGTTCCCCGGCAAGACAGCATGAGCTGCCTATTTGTCAGCATTGATCAACCCATTAAGGGGCTGTGGTGGGAAGCATATTGGTTTTGGAGGCCAAAGGGGCAGGGGGAGACGAAGATAAAGCAAGACGGGGGTGGTTGAAGTCTCGGCATGTACACGTCTGCAGGATGAAAAAGTCTTGGTCCTTTTCCCCACCATCTTTGCAGCTCATTTGGCTGTGCCCAACAGTAAGGTGTAGATGTCATTTGTCTCCCAGCATCTCCGGAGACTCCGCTGTTGGTAGCTTCACTCTGTCACTGCTATGCTAATCAGAAGGTAGCTAGCGAATCAGAAATAGACTGTCACATGCCATTTTCCTTACTGTGTGTGCATGTGTGTGTGTGCAAGCATGTGTGTATGTTTGAGTGTGCACAACGTGTGGGTGGTGGGTCTTGGCCCAAGGGAAGAAGCAGGCAGCCTCTCTGCCCAGCCTCTGATGAATTCATATAATTAACTCTGCCTTGATCTGTTGGCTAATCCTGCACTCAGTAATAAGGGATTAAAATGTCACCTAAGCCACCTGCCGTTATTATACCCCAAGATTTTTGTGCTTCTGTCTGTGTGTCACAAAGAGAAGGGTAGAAAAAAAGGACAATAAAAGTAAAGTAAACTTAAACATTTCTGTGCAGCGAGTTTGCTTGTTAGAAGCATTCCAGCTGTTGACCACGTACAATGAATAGAAGATGGTGTAATGCAGGTCAGAGGGGCATCTAAACTCCAGCGTTCTGAACACTACAGTATTTATAACCACATGATTTGGCATTAGGTTGTATACATTGCAAGGTTGGAAACTAAATTTCTAACAATCTGGCTCTAAAAAAAGTATTGAAAAAGGGAAAGTGGGACACGCTGGAAGGTGGGAGTTATTATTATTATTTCTCTCTCTCTCTCTCTCTCTCTCTCTCTCTCTCTCTCTCTCTCTCTCTCTCTCGCAACTCCTTGGACCAAATGAAGAAGAAGAAAAATTAAAAAAAGAGCAGAGGAAGAGGATTTCCAATTGGATGGCCAATAGCCTGTAGATCAACGACCAGCTCACCATGCTTGCCTGCTGGCTACCTCTGCCCGGTTGCTTAGCAACTCCAAGTGTACTTTTGGGTTGTTAAATGACTCTTGTTGCTGCAGTGGCTCAGGGGCTACTAATGAAGCCTTCTGACCAGTTGGTGCTGTTTAAGTCCTGGAAGCTGACTGATCACTGGATGGGGATCTTGGGATTTTAGACTATCAAAAGTTTATTTTATGAGTTAATTTCTACCTCTAGCATGAACAGCTTTCAGTACTTTTTTTCCCCCATTCATTCAACCTTTATTTAGGCAGGTTAATCCCATTGAGCCTCGGGGCTCACTTCTATGCCGATGACTGTCAAATCTACTTCCCCCTAAAGGCTGAGTTATACTTGCGCTTTGGTCCGCAGGCTGGAGCGCGTGCGCCGCGCGTGCACTCAGCCGTGCGGCGAAATGCGTTCACAGTTTCGCCACTGTGTTTATGGTTGATGCACGGCGGCGCATGGCAAAGTGCTGTTCTTTTACGGACCAGCAGGAGGCAGTACCCTCTAAAACCTGTGCATATGTTGCAAGAAAGGTGTAGAAGAAGAAATCTACCGTAGAAGAAGAACTGTTTGAAATCACACAACAAAAACAAATAGCTTTCCGCTCGCGTGCTGAACTGTTGTCTTTATTTGCGGTTTTAATGCATGGAGTCAGCGGAGGAGAAAGCGATCACGTGACTTTTGGCGAAAAAACAAAAGAAAAGTCCGACTCCAGATCAGGAATGAAGGAGAATTCAATACATTTGTGTCACAAAACATTCCTCCATGCGTTGCGACGCCGTCTCCACGACCACAGCGGCGCAGACAGCTGCAGGCTCCGGCGTGAAGAGGGTGAAGGCTGTCGGGTGGGGACCTGAAACCAAATCGTAGCGCCCACCACGCGCGCACTAGGCTTGCAGAGTTTCAAAAATTCAGAGGTGCACGACACGCGCTAATCCCACGCGCGGGGCCAACGCGCAGGGGCGGGGACTGCGATATTGCGTCACTTTTGGCACGCGCACCCTCGCGCGCTGCGCGACACGTCGACTATAAATCTAGCTTAAGAAACAATGGTACATGCTCTATTCAACCTCTGTTCGACTGCCTGGGTGACGTCAGGGACTGGATGGCTTTAAATGTCTTAAGTTTTAATGATAAGAAGTCTGAAGCCATATTATTCCTTCCCAATGACACAATCTCGAATCACTGCATTTACCTTTCTGCTCTAGCCCTGTCTGAAAAACAAAAAGTCACAAATCTGGGAGTGATAACGGATCTTTCCATGAAACTCAACAGCCATGTAAATATGATTGTTAAATCCTGTTTTTTCCAGCTGAGGCGACTGTCTAAGCTGAAGCCCATATTATCCTAAAATAACCTGGAGACAGTAATACATGCATTTATTACATGTAGGATTGATTACTGCAATTCACTCCTGTTTGGTATCAGTCAGACCATCATTGCACAATTACAACTGGTTCAGAACGCAGCAGCCCAGTTTTTAACCAGTACGGTACATGCAAAGGAGAGCACATTACACCAGTCTTGGCCTCCCTGCACTGGCTACCGGTTCATTTTTATTTATTTATTTATTTATTTATTTATTTTTTATTTAAGTTAGGACAATGCATATTAATCAACATGACAGAAGTAAGCATCAATGTAAATATGCCGGAGTTAGCACAATAGCTAATTTGCATCCGTTGTCCTAAGGCAGGTAAGAATAAGAAACGTCCCATAAAACAAAAGAGCAGAGAAAAATACAAACATCATATAGCTCATAACACAACATAAAATTACAATAAAAATATGATGCCATAAGAAAATAGACAAAGTAATCTACACATGAGTGCACTTCTGATTAGTTTTCAGCCAAAGTTTCAGAGATTTTTTAAAGCTGGAGTAGGTGCCACAGTTCCTGATGGAAACTGGCAGTGTGTTCCATGACTGTGTGCCTCTGATGGACACCACCATTTGGCCAAATTTAGTCCTGCGCCGCTGCACATCACAATCTCCTCTGGTCAGTGCTCTTGTGTTTACTGTACTTGTTTTTTTACTTATAAAATATATTAAAGGAGGAGGAGCAAGTCCATTTAAAACTTTAAAAATCAGGCAAACGTCCATAAAAATCTGATAGCTATTAAAATCCAAAATTTTGTACTTATTTATGATGTTGCAGTAATGATACTGTATTGGCTTTTTGTCAAAAATTTTCAGTGTTTTCTTAAAAAGAGACTTTAGGGGCTTCATGACGATCTCTGAAGTGTGAGACCATGTGGTATAACAATAGGCTATATGGCTGAAGATCATGGCATGCATGTAAGCCTTTGCTGATTCTGTTGTCAGAGAAGGTCTTATATGTTTGAAGTTTGCCAGATTAAGTTTAATTATATGTGAAATTCTCTTTACATGTTGCTTGAAATTTAGATTGGAATCAAAAATGACTCCGAGGTATTTAAATTGTTCAACCACATCTAATGTCTCGCCATTGACCATCTTCATCTTCGAATCCAGTTGAAAATTCTTCTGTATGTCTACAAATCACTGTCCCTGCTTATCTCTCTAATTTGATACACCCATATGCCCCACCATGTGCTCTGAGGTCAGCGGACCAGGTACCTTTAACAGTTCCAGGAACTTGTCTTAAACGCAGAGGTGACAGGGCTTTCTCTGTAGCAGGCCCAAGACTCTGGCACGTTACCTCTGCTCGTCAGACAGGCCCCTGTTTTATTTTTGATCTGCAATGTTCTTATATCTATTTTTTGTGCTTCATTGTGTGTGCTGCCTGTTGGTTGTTTGTTTGTACAGCACTTTGGTTGGCCTTGTCGCTGTTTAAAGTGCTCTATAAATAAAATGGTAGGCTATGGGATGGGATGGAGGATTCATTTACAAGAGAGACCTGGCTACAAACAAAGAATGATGACAACAGCAACAGTAGATTACCCATGGACAATCAACAAAAGACAATCATACTTGTGTGCAAACATAAAATGTACACCTCTTAACATACCGTACTTCTTACAATGTTTCAACTTACCTCAATTTTCTCTGCTGCATGTGCATAAACTCTGATGCTTTAGCTTCCTTGGGCTTGATCTAAAACTCACACATAAAACACATTTAGTGCAATATTGATGGTGTTATTTAGATATAAGCAGTGAAGTGAAACTGTTGCCCACTTAAGGCTTTATAAAACTGTAAATAATGGTAACACCACTGGCCCTTGAACCACACATTAAACAATCAATTACAGCAATACACATTCACTCAATCCTCATAGTCTCACAGAGCCAACATTCAATTGGATTATGGTGTTATAAGAAACGTTTTGACAATTTTTCAAAATTATTACATTTAATTTCATTACTATTAACATAGCTGAGGCTGACGAGGTATTTAAAAAGCTCCACAGCAGCAGGGCTCCGGGGGTGGATGAGATTCATCCTAATTTTCTTAAGGCTCTGGATGTTGTGGGCTGTCTTGGTTGACACGGCTTTGCAACATTGCATGGTCATCGGGGACACTGCCACTGGATTGGCAGACTGGGGTGGTAGTTCCCCTCTTTAAAAAGGGGGACCGGAGGGTATGCTTCAACTACAGGGGCATCACTCTCCTTAGCTTCCCTGGTAAGGTCTATTCAGGGGTACTGGAGTAGGAAGTCAGATCATTGATCAAACCTCTTATCCAGGAGGAACAATGTGGGTGTGGAACACTGGACCAGTTCTTTAACCTCACAAGGGGCCTCAAGGTGTCATGGGAGTTTGACCATCCAGTCTACATTTGTTTTGTGGACTTGGAGAAGGCATTCGGCTGTGTTCCTTGGGGCACACTATGGGAGGTGTTCAGTAAGTATGGGATTGGGGCCTGTTGTTACAGGCTGTTCAGTCCCTATACAAGCGTTGCAAGAGTTTAGTTTGCATTGCCGGTATTAAGTCAGACTTTTTCAGGTTGGGAGTTTGACTCTGCCAAGGCTGCCCGTTGTCAACGATCCTGTTCATAACTTTTATGGACAGCATTTCTTGGTGCATCCAGAGGGTAGAGGGATTCTAGTTCAGTGGCCTCAGGATTCCATCTCTGCTCTTTGCAGATGATGCGGTCCTTTTGGTGTCATCATGCTGTGATCTCCAGCTCTCACTGGAGCGGTTCACAGCCAAGTGTGAAGTGTATGGGATGATAATCAGCTCCTTCAAATCTGAGGCCATGGTCCTCAACCAGAAAAGGGTGGATTGCTCTCTTTGGGTCGAGGGTGAGGTTCTGCCTCAAGTGGACGAGTTCCAAGTATTTTTGGGTTTTATTCATGGGTAAGAAAACAATGGAGCATGCAATTGGCAGATGGATTGGTGCAACATCTGCAGTATTGCAGACTCTATACCAGTCCGATATGGTGAAGAGGGAGCTTATCTGTAAAGCAAAGCTCTCTGTTTATCAGTCAGTCTACATTCCTACCGTCACCTATGGTCACAAGCTCTGGATAGTGACCAAAAGAATGAGATTGCAGATTCAGGCAGTTGAAATGAGTTTCCTCTGTAGGGTAGCTGGACTCTCCCTTAGAGATAGGGTCAGAAGTTCAGTCATCCGGGAGAAACTCGGAATAGAACCGCTGCTCCTCCACATTGAGACGAACCAGTTGAGGTGGTTCGGGCATCGGGTAAGGATGCCTCCTGGGTACCTCCCTAGAGAGGTTCTTCAGGCATGTCCGACTGGGAGGAGACCCCAGGGAAGACCCAGGATACGCTGGAGAGACTATATGTCTCTCGGTTGGCCTGGGAACGCCTTGGAGTCCCTCTAGAAGAGCTAGAAGTTCGAGAAGAGGTGGCTGTGGAAAAATATGTCTGGGCCTCCCTGTTCAAGCTGCTGCCCCTGCGGCCTGGCTTCAGAACAAACGGAAGATAATGGATGGATGGATGAATGGAATTTCATTACTACATTATCTATTTTAAGAGCCAATGGAAGTTAACATTGTGGTGAACACATTATCTGTCCAGGATGTTCCCCATCTTCTTTTAATTGACTGCTGTCATAGACACAAATTATATCCCTCATCTCAGACTGAAGACCCACTTGTTCAAAAAAGCTTTCAGTGTGTAACTTTTATTACTTTGGTATTTTAGTATGTAGCATTTTATTTCCATTGCCTCCTTTTATTGCTGTTTTTTTATTTTATTTTTAATTCTATTTTCACTGATTTGTTGTACCAGTTTTTATATTTTCTGTCCTGTTAAGCACCTTGGCCAATGCAAGGCATTGTAGGAAGGTGCTATACAAATAAAGTTTATTATTATTATTATTATTATTATTATTATTATTATTATTATTATTATTATTATTGTTGTTGTTATTATTATTATCTCTGATCTAGACAGAGACTAAATTAAAAAAGAGGAATTACAATAAGTGAACACTACACTGTGTCTTTGCATTAATGTTTGAAATTCTCCAACACTTAGACTTGAGAAACCTGAAATCATGATTTATTTATGTATTTATTGTATTTGTGGTATTTTGCAGGCCGCAAATGGTAATAATAATAATAATAATAATAATAATAATAATAATAATAATAACAATAATAACAATAATATATATATATATATATATATATATTTATTTATTTATTTATTTATTTATATATATATATATAATATAGGGCGGCTGTGGCGTAGTGGTAATGGCAGTGTCCAACAGACTTGCCTTTCAAAAGCTGCTCTTCGCTGCTAGTCATCTGTGTGTTCCATCTGTAAAACACAAACATTCATACAACTTCATCTTTGCATACATTTTGAAAGGTTTGGAGCATGTGTCTGCGCATAATTGATGTTGATTTTATTTTGGTTAGAAATGTTAGTGTTTGTTCAACAGGGAACAGTTTGTTAACAGAAAGGGCATTTTCTGTATGTAATCAGGATAGAACTCAGATGAATAGAATACACAGGACCACAATGGAAACCAGTCTCTGTGGGCTTTGTGTGATGTTTAGCTTTTAAGCAACATTGTATACCCGTAGAACTGGAGTAAAAGTCCTAAAGTATCTTATTTATTTTGTACTTAAAGTGCGACTAAACCCAAAATTAACTTTTTTTTAGCTGATAAACTCCCTAGAATGTGTTTAAAATGTTATCTAGCACTATGGCTGTGTTTATTCTCACATAATTGTGCATATCTGTGTAAATTGGCAATATTTGGCCTAAAAATGTGTTTACGGTAGTTCTATGGGTTGAACTGGTGGATTACACCTTAATTTTCTTATTTGTGCAAATGCTCATGTGTGACATGTCTGCTCATGTGTGATGTCACACAGGTGGTTCAAGCAGAGCCAATCCCCTGCAGAGGTGAGAAGTGCATACCTTATATGGAAATGCTGCATTTCACTCCTGACAAGCGGTTTTATTTTTCTTTTCATTTTCATTTCTTTAGGCCTTTGGTTTTGGATGGAATGGGTGGAATAGATAAATACATCTACATGTTTATTCTTTGTTGTTGCTTGGTGTATGTTGTCTAGAGGTTTAATTTGTTTTAGGCTGTTGCTGGTGGAGGCGTGAACAAAAGCACAACTCTACCTCCACCCCTCCTTGTCTCTCGACACGCCCATTTTCAGGGAGATTTTGGAAGGAGGAGTTACCGATCCACAGGGGTTTAGGTCCGTGTACATTCAGGCAGTTCGTTTTTTCATTTGAAACAAAAAATGAAAAAAATGAAAAAAAACACTTGTTTTTCCGTTTTTCGTTTATTGAACCAAAACAAAAACATGGATTACAAACCGTTATCCGATTTCCGATTTTGTGCACAAAACGAAAATGGAAAAAACGGATAACGACGGGTCAATTTCGATTTTGTAATTTCTTTTATTGACAGCGGATATGACCCGGAAGTTCTCTCTGCCCCGCAAATGTGACGTGTCGAAGCATTTGTGTGCACATTTAAGAGTATAGAATTCTTTTGAGCATATTTACACAGAACAAACTTTGTATTGTTTAAAAAAACTCTTAACGTTGCAGGAAAAACTGGTATACTACGGAGCCCCCCAGGGGACGTGGGGAAAAAGAAATTGCGGTTCCTTTAAAAAGAATGTGGACCATCTGAAATAAGCATGTCACGATAGCTCAACTGGTAACGCTTCGGTTCGCCACTCCAAAGGTCACAGGTTCGACTCCCACATGGGACAACATTTTTTTTAAGATTATTTATTAATTCCAGATTAAAAAAACACAAGAAAACTATTTACAAAACAACAATAAAAACGTTCAATTATATAATCATTCCTCTTTCTTATTTTGCTTAATGGTTTTTAACTCATCCCTGAAATTCTGACAGAATCACAAGTTCAGATGGACAGACAGAGCGCAGGCTGCCGCGTCGGCTCGAACAGCTGATTCCACGGAGCTTGAACGTGAAATATACAACGGAAAATTACTTTTACCACTGCAGCACACACTGGACATCCTTATATTTAAGGCTGATTTCAAAATTCAATTAAATTGAGTGTACTGTCTGCTCCATTGTCGTAATGTTGAGCCATTTTAAACAACAATGCTGCAGATAATACATGTTTTTATTGTGTTTATTCTGTGACACAGTTCACACTTGAACTTGTGATTCTGTGTCAGAATTTCAGGGATGAGTTAAAAACCATTAAGCAAAATAAGAAAGAGGAATGATTATATAATTGAACGTTTTTATTGTTTTTTTGTAAATAGTTTTCTTGTGTTTTTTTAATCTGGAATTAATAAATAATCTTAAAAAAAATGTTGTCCCATGTGGGAGTCGAACCTGTGACCTTTGGAGTGGCGAACCCAAGCGTTACCAGTTGAGCTATCGTGACATGCTTATTTCAGATGGTCCACATTCCATTTAAAGGAACCGCAATTTCCTTTTCCCCACGTCCCCTGGGGGGCTCCGTAGTATACCAGTTTTTCCTGCAACGTTAAGAGTTTTTTTAAACAATACAAAGTTTGTTCTGTGTAAATATGCTCAAAAGAGTTCTATACTCTTAAATGTGCACACAAATGCTTCGACACGTCACATTTGCGGGGCAGAGAGAACTTCCGGGTCATATCCGCTGTCAATAAAAGAAATTACAAAATCGAAACTGACCCGTCGTTATCCGTTTTTTCCATTTTCGTTTTGTGCACAAAATCGGAAATCGGATAACGGTTTGTAATCCATGTTTTTGTTTTGGTTCAATAAACGAAAAACGAAAAAACAAGTGGTTTTTTTGTTATTTCATTTTTTGTTTCAAATGAAAAAACGAACTGCCTGAATGTACACGGACCGGTTTAGTCGCACTTTAAGTATCAAAAGTAAAATATTTTCCAAAATACATTTATTGGGAGGTGATCTCCCCCCCCCCCCAAAAAAAAAAAATAATAATAATAATTTTTTTTTAAAGGCATGCAGCAGTGATGGATTGTGTACAAACTAATGTGGTGTCAGAATGGTAACTATTTACTCTTCTGATCCAACCACAATTAAATTCACTTTATCCAGATGCAGTTTATCAGGATACAGTAGTATTTTTGGACAATAATGAGCCAGAATGAAGGAGTAACAACTTCCTACATCTTACCTTTTTTCAATGCTGTTGTCTTGAAACTGGTATGTGATTCTGGAAAAAAAGAAAGAAAAAAAAAGAGATGGGGGATTAATATGCTGCATTGAAAAAAGCTGAAACATTGAATAATTTTAGATTTGGATCAAAATCAAGCAAGTTAATTATACTATAATATTGTTATTGTTCATTATGAAATATTAGCCTAACTAAATGTCTAATTATAACTATACCAGGACCAATACAGTCTGAGACTTTACAAAATGCACAACCAAACTTTAATAAATAATAATTTTATTTATAAAGCGCTTTCAAACAAAGTGCTGAACAGTTACAAAAAGATAAGAATCAATATAAAAAGGTTGTAAGAACAAATAAAACATTGAAAAAGGATTATATATTACAATTTTTCCTGTTTTGGCATGAGTCACCCAATATGCACGGTTTTGATTTGCTGACTCGCACCACGTGATTCAGTAACAGCATGCGATTGGTCTGTAATCGCGCATTGTTACTGAATCACGTTGTGCGAACCCCCCCCCCCCTACGCTTTTGATTGGTTTACTCGCACAACGTCAGTCAGTAGCAGCGCTCATTGGCCCGTTTGAATTTGCCCGGGTTGACAAAAGATTAAAATAACACTTGAGTTTCGAAACACAGCGAAATGTTAACGAATAGGTCTGACAACAATACACCGAAACTGTACGGTTCAGTTTCTATTTGTAAACGGAGCTAAATTAATAAGTACACGCCAATATTCATGAATTTTTATGTTAGTTGACTTATATTAAACTGCGACATACGTACAAAACAACGTAGGTATTTTTAAATAAACATAGATAAGATTAAATCACCCAACTTACTGCAGAGGTGCTCAGAGTAGCATTCAATTCCAGGGTTCAGTCGACGCACGTTGCAAACCAGCAGCATGATGAAATCCGGAAGAGGTTGTGACTCGGTAGGGACATACCACTAGTAAAAAAAAAAGAAGGGGGTGGACCGCTCCAATTTCTTATAGTACCTTGTTTTCGTGACTACACGTTATGCAAAAACAGTAAGTAATAATATTTACTGACAAGTAAGGTAATGTACTGAGAAAAATTACAACCAATTCTCCTCAACATTTAAGCTTATTTAAAATGTGATAACCCCCGCAAAATGCTCTCACCCAGAGCTGGGAAGGGAGGGGAGGGGTGAAGAGAGGAGGAGGGGTAGTGAGGACAAACAGCAAAATGCTCTCACCCAGAGCCTAGAGGGACTTCAATGAAGCTCCTGTTATTATGGTTTGATGACCCCACCCCCCAAAGAATGTCATTCAAGTATGCCTCCTTTGTATAGCCCAGGGGTTCCCAACCTTGAGGAACACCATCCAGCATGTTTTAGTGGTTCCTCTGCTCCGACACACCTGATTTTAATAAACAGGTTATTTACAGGCTTCTGCAGAACATGAAGTCATTAAAATCACTGGATCAGGTGTGTTGGAGCAGAGAAGCAACTTAAACATGCAAGATGGTGTTCCTCAAGGACCAGGGTTGGGAACCACTGCTAGCCCACCCAGCACCAGCAACATGTAACAGATCAGCAGCAACATGAACAGATCAGTAGCAACATGAAACAGATCAGCAGCAACATGAAACAGATTAGCAGCAACATGAAACAGATCAGCAGCAACATGAAACAGATCAGTAGCAACATGAAACAGATCAGCAGCAACATGAAACAGATCAGCAGCAACATGAAACAGATCAGCAGCAACATGAAACAGATCAGCAGCAACATGAAACAGATCAGCAGCAACATGAAACAGATCAGCAGCAACATGAAACAGATCAGCAGCAACATGAAACAGATCAGCAGCAACATGAAACAGATCAGCAGCAACATGAAACAGATCAGCAGCAACATGAAACAGATCAGCAGCAACATGAAACAGATCAGCAGCAACATGAAACAGATCAGCAGCAACATGAAACAGATCAGCAGCAACATGAAACAGATCAGCAGCAACATGAAACAGATCAGCAGCAACATGAAACAGATCAGCAGCAACATGAAACAGATCAGCAGCAACATGATGTGATATTTCACAGTGACCATTCTGGTTAGATATTCATGAGTCTAACAGCCTCAGGGTAGAAGCTGTTCCTCAGTCTAGTGGTTCTACACTTAATGCTCCTCAACATCCTTCCTGAGGGGAGTGGGGCAAAAAGTGTGTGTGCTGGGTGAGTGTGGTCCTTCATGATGCAGGTGGCTCTCTTCCTGCATCTGGAGGTGTAAATGTCTGTGATGGTGGGGAGACTGACTCCAACATCTTCTGTGCAGCCTTCACCACTCTCTGCAGAGCTTTTCTTTCTGCAGCTGTGCAGCCTCTATGCCACACATTGATGCTGGAGCACAGGATGCTCTCCACTGCACACCTGTAGAAGGAGGTGAGGACTGAGCTGCTCAGACCAGCTCGTCTCAGCCGCCTGAGGAAATAGAGTCTCTGGTGAACTTTCTTGATCAGGCTTTGCACCAGCTCTCCAGGTGTTCCACCTCCTGCTTGTAGCTGGACTCATCATAGTTTGTGATGCATCCCACCACAGCTGTATCAGCTGCAAACTTTATCAGAGTCAGAGAGTCAGAGAGAATTTATTGTCATTTGCACCGCATGTAGTACATGTGTTGAAAACGAGATTAGGGTCCCAGTTACATCCAACAACAAATGCAAGAGAAAAACAATAATAACATCTAGGATTAACTAAGAGAGACATCAGCTAGTAATACACTAAGCCCTAATGTAGTAGAAAAACATCATTATAAACAGCAGCACGAACATGAGCAGATGGTCACAGATGAACGCAGCAACAAGAAACAGATCAGTATCAGCATGATGTGACATTTTGCAGTGTTTATTCTTATTATTTATTTATTCATGAGTCTGACAGCCTCAGGGTAGAAGCTGTTCCTCAGTCTAGTGGTTCTACATTTGATGCTCCTCAACCTCCGTCCCGAGGGGAGTGGTGCAAAGAGTGAGTGTGCTGGGTGAGTGAGGTCTTTCATGATGCAGGTGGCTCTTTTTCTGCATCTGGAGGTGTAAATGTCTGTGATGGTGGGGAGACTGACTCCCACAGACTTCTGTGCAGCCTTCACCACTCTTTGTAGAGCTTTCCTCTCTGCAACTGTGCAGCCTCCATGCCACACGTTGATGCTGGAGCACAGGACGCTCTCCACTGCACACCTGTAGAACGAGGTGAGGACTGAGCTTCTCAGACCGGCTCGTCTCAGCCGTCTGAGGAAGTAGAGTCTCTGATGACCTTTCTTGATCAGGCTGGTGGTGTTGTTGCTCCAGCTGAGGTTATCATTCATGTGTACACCCAGGTATTTGTAGCTGGAGACCACCTCCACCGCAGATCCACCTATATACAGTGGGGTGTGGGTGTGTTTGTTCCTTCTGAAGTCCACAATCATCTCCTTCGTCTTCTTCACATTCATGTGAAGGTTGTTCTCTTTGCACCAGCTCTCCAGATGTTCCACCTCCTGTCTGTAGCTGGATTCATCATTATCTGTGATGCATCCCACCACAGCTGTATCATCTGCAAACTTAACAATATGACAGCCTGGATGTGTGGCTGTACAATCATATGTGAGCAGAGTGAACAGAAGAGGGCTCAGCACACATCCCTGAGGAGAGCCAGTGCTGAGGGTGATGGTGGAGGAGGAGAAGTTGTGGATCTTCACGGACTGTGGTCTGTTTGTTAAGAAGTCTAAGACCCAGTTACAAATAGAGGGGCTTAGTCCAAGTGTGGATAGTTTGTCTATCAACCTGGATGGGTATCTGCACAATCATATGTGAGCAGAGTGAACAGGAGAGGGCTCAACACACATCCTTGAGGAGAGCCAGTGCTGAGGGTTATGGTGGAAGAGGAGAAGTTGTGGATCATCACTGACTGAAGTCTGTTAGTTAAGAAGTCAAGGAACCAGTTGCAAATGGAGGGGCTTAGTCCTAGTGTTAGTAATTTGTCCATTAGGGTTTGGGGGATCATGATTTTGAAGGCAGATGTGAAGTCCACAAAGAGCATATGGGTGTATGAGTCCTTCTGTTCCAGGTGGGTGAGAGCAGTGTGGACCACAGAGGAGATGGTATCCTCTGTTGATTGGTTCTCACAGTATGCATACTCGAGGGTCCTTGTTGATGATGGTTGTTTTGATGTGGGTCATGAACAGTTTTTCGAAGCATTTAGCGACTATCGGGTGAGGGCCACTGGCCAACAGTCATTCAGAGCAGTCACTAGCTGTGTTTCCATCCATTTTAATTGCGAAATTTGAGCTACCTCGCAAATATGTAAATACAAATTAATGCAGATCAGAAGTGTTTCTCCATCTACTGGCTTGAAGCACTTCTTCCAAGCCGCGCACAGCGTCATTACGTCAGACGTCAGCGTCATTACGTCAGACGTCAGCGTCATTACGTCAGACGTCAGCACTGCGCATGTCTACAGTAAACAGGAAGTAGCAGTTGAAAACAGAACCCGGCCACACATCTCGTCAAAATGGAGAGAATATTTCAGGTATGTGTTGCTATCAGGCGAGTTGTATTTATTCTGTCATGCAAACTAGTTTTAGCGATGTTACATGTTGTCCGGAGCGGAAAAAGCTGAACGTCACGTGACGTGAATGTTCGCTACGTCAGAAATGAGTCGGAAAATGTGTTTCCATCTGTCGTTGTGCGCATCTGCTCATTTCCGAACATCCCAAAAACCACCTCAAGCGAGCGTATAAACTTTTTAGCGTATTTCAGGAAGTAACCTCGCATTTTGCCGTTTCCATTAAGCTTTTCTGCTGCGCTACTTCAAAATGCGCACCTAGAAACCTTGATGGAAACACGGCTACTGTAGAGCTTTTTTGGACTGGGATGATGGTGGTGTGGTCTTCAGGCAGACGGGATCTGTCTACAGGGCATGAGGTGTTAAAGATATTGGCCAGCACCTTGCAGAGCTGATCGGAACTTTCAACACTTTCCCAACACTTTTTTTTTGGATTATGGTATTTTGACCAAGGGTTAGGATTTCCAACTAAACGCAGAGATAGGACCACCAAACTCACAGATCTTGTTCTCCATAACTCCCTGACCGCAATTTATGAGATTCCTGTCCGTCCTACGTTCTCCCTATGAATTATGGGTATTTGTATTTGGACAAATTAGGGTTAGGATTTCCACCTAAACGCAGTGATAGGACCACCAAACTCACAGATCTTGTTCTCCATAACTCCCTGACCGCAATTTATGAGATTCCTGTCCGTCCTACGTTCTCCCTATGAATTATGGGTATTTGTATTTTAACAAATTGGGGTTAGGATTTCCAACTAAACGCAGTGATAGGACCACCAAACTCACAGATCTTGTTCTCCATAACCCCTTGCACACACACACACACACGCACATACACACACACACACACACACACACAATATGCAAGTGTACAGTTAAATATACATATCCAGACAATATCCTACTCTAGGATTTTTCATGTATGGGTATCTGGAAAATATCCAATACTAGGATTTATTATGGATGGGTATCCAGAAGATATCCAATACTAGGATCTATCACAGATGGGTATGCGTGGGATATCCTGTACTAAGATCTGTTAAAGATGAGATCTCCCCGTATAGCACCAGAAACATATTGGATATGTGGCAGATACGTAAACTTGCATACTGTTGTATCTCCCCAGATATTAGGCCTTTTTGTATGGGTTTAACGGGCCCCGAATGGGTTTTCAGTGGGAACCAGATGGTAATGCCTTAGTCCTAAAGGAACAATTGGGACTTTCTCAACTAAGCAGAAGTGAACAAAATAAGATGAAAAATGTCTTTTGGTCAAGGTTCTTTAAAGGCTAATGTGAATTATTGTCAGTATTACTTTTTACCTCTGCTGAGTAAACATTTATTATGTGAATAGAATAGAACTTATTTAACAAAAAACTCAAACATAAAACATGCCCAAAACAAACTACTGTACAATAAATGCTCTTTTAAACAAAGAAATTTTAATGTTTTGCATAGTGTTGTTCAACATCTACAAAATTATTCAAGACAGCATTTCTGAAAATAATTTAAATTAGTTTTTACTTAAAAAAAAGACAAACACACACACCGGTTTGTTAGTTTTATATAGTCCCTCGTTTATCACAGGTGTTTGGGACCATGAGGTGCGCTGGACCATGCATATTGCTGGTGGGAACACGCCCACTAGCGATAAGTGAAAAACAGCAAAGTAGGATAGTTCAAGTTCAGTCAACTTTTGTCATGACACGTACCAGGTTGCAATCACACTCATCACCTGTTACTCCCAAACTCCCTTCTTAAATAAACAATTTAAATTTTAATACTACTATATATACAATATTTTACATAAACAACACATGCTGTATGGATTGTTTATTTAAAATATTGTATACAGTATGTAAATTTAAATTGTTTAGGAGGGAGTTTGGGAGTAACAGTATATATATATATATATATATATATATATATATATATATATA
>JBBPBX010059132.1:8642-21871 GCA_038048925.1 Garcialebias charrua | reverse complement strand
GGTCATCCAGAGGTCACATCCCTACAACTTGCTCCAAATCAAACCAAAGTGGTCTACTTTTTTAGTGCTCCGTTTGTGCTGGTTTGTGCAACAAAAAATGTTGTTTGTGCTACTTTGGTTTATGAGATATTAAAAATTATTTATAGGTCATCCAGAGGTCACATTCCTACAACTTGCTCCAAATCAAACCAAAGTGGTCTACTTTTGTAGTGCTCCGTTTGTGCAGGTTTGTGCAACAAAAATTTTCATTTGTGTTACTTTGGTTTATGAGATATTAAAAATTATTTATAGGTCACATCCACACAACTTGCTCCAAATCAAACCAAAGGGGTCTACCTTTTTAGTGCTCTGTTTGTGCAGGTTTGTGCAGCAAAAATTTTCATTTGTGCTACTTTGGTTTATGAGATATCAAAAATTATTTATAGGTCATCCGAAGGTCACATCCCCACAACTTGCTCCAAATCAAACCAAAGTGGTCTACTTTTTTAGTGTTCCGTCTGTGTAGGTTTGTGCTGCTTTGGCTTTGAAGATATTAATGAAAGTTTAAAGGTCAAAAGGTCAACCAGACACCCCACTTTTATAAAATCAAACAAAATTAGTGTCAAATGTTTGTGCTCCATTTTTGCTGGTTTGTGCATCAAAAATTTTCATTTGGGTTAGCCCTAACCCTTGCTTTGAACATATTACTGAAACCTTAAAGCAGAGAAGCTTCACTTATTCCATTATAACCAACTCATGATCATAATTGTTTACAAATGACCTTTATTTGTCTCGGTTATCTGGCTTTACAATTCAGCGCACAGAATATTCAACAACATTCTACAATAAAAGATTATTTGTTTAAAGAACACTGCATTCAACCTTTATGTTTCATGTCACCAAGCGCTCAAAGTTGCCCTTCTGGTGCAATAACTGTTATTTTTGGTGTTATCCATGTTGAAAGACCTTTATCATATCAACTAACATAACTCACTGTCATCTTAGTATTATGTTCAGAGCAACATGTGGCTAATTTATTTAATATGAAAGATTGCTAAATATAAACTTGAGTTGAACAAATGTTAAAATAAAGTATGCATTCAATTGGACAAAAACATTAATATGCTGGTTACAGAAATGGCAAAGCTCACCATTAATCTTTTATATAGAGCACAGCGTGAGGGCATATGCTGGTTTTTTCAGATGGTGTCATTACTTCTTTTCTGAGGTCATCGTACATTTCTCAGGTGCCCGGGGGCCTCTTACAAAATGCCACATAATGCCCAATAGTTTCAGGCATTGGACCCTCCTGAAATGCTATGATGGCTTTCAGTGTGAGTCACAAAGCCTCACTTGTGAATTAGACTAACAAAGACTTTGACAGGTCCCTGTTATCAATGTGTGAAGTGTGTTTTTTTGTCAATTTACATACAGTAGGATGTGTTTGTGTTTTCTGTAAGCTCTGCTTTCACACACTGAACTTTGAATGGGTCACAGGCACGTGTTATCCCAAGTATGTGTGGGTGTTAGCTTCCAATTTACCTAGTTTGGTGTGTATCAGTGGCCCAGCTTGCTTATAACTTCTCTCTCCCTCTCACAGTCTCATCATTGAATTGAGAAAGCTCATCGGATGATGAGCGAAACGTCTTCTGTTACAAATAAAGTCCAGTTGTTTCTGTATTGAACGCCTTTTTTGATTTATCATGTCCTGGACGACTGAGAATCTTCACCAGCATGTTCCTGAGAGCAGTTTTCATCCATTTCTTGTTCCTCAGAACTTACCATTGGATTCTGAAGCTTCACTGTTTTTTCTTTTCTGGCAGCCTCTGCTTCTTTTTTAATTTTTTTGGCAGAACAGATCCTCATGTTTCCCTCAATGAAACCAAGATGACGTGAAATGAATTTGTCAACCCTAATAGGAAGATTTTCATGCTTGAACAAGCCATGTTTAATGTTCTTGAACTCAGCTTCAACATTAGCTGAAGTTGCAGTGAGCTTTTCGCTGTGAAACAGGGGAACCATTACTCCAGTCCAGAGTGGTAGGTATCCTCCCAATCTTATTAGGTGTGGGACGAGCTCAGGTAGATAGTGCATATTGTCTCGATCCCCATTGACTGCAGCGTGGCACTTACTCTCCTCACAAATATGTCACCCACCTCCTCAACTCAGTATTTATTTGTGTGCCTTGATCCAATCTAACCTCTTCTGCTTCCTCTTCACTGGAAATGGGCATAGTGTCATCTGCAATTTTGCTTTTAAGGTTTGATTTGCACACTTCTGACATGATGGGATTACCATGACTGTCATTACCTTCTGTCTCACTTAATGCCACAGTGGCAATGCTGCGTATTATGACCTTTGCTTCCTCCAAAGATTGCGACTTGACCAGCTGTGCCATTGAACGCACATAGAAGTCTTTCACCCGATGAGGTTTTTTCCTCAAACAATCCCACTGGGAAATCATTTTGATCAGGTGTGCCACGTCCACTCGGACGAAGCATGGTGGCAGTTTGCTGCATTTGTTTTGAAGCAGAACACCGAAACACTCATTTACATAGCTCTTCAAATCAGACAGATGTGTGAAAGCCTTAACCAAAGCACCAAGTAAAGCTAGAGAAAAATCTGAAATTGCCTCTTTTGGGACTGGTGCTCCAGCGCGAATCCATTCTGACAACCATCTTGTGATTGCCTGGACATCATGTCGCTCTGACAGCATTGGGAGTTGTCGCTTCCTGTTAAAACTCCTTGATGGAAGATATGTCCAGACAAGCCGTTCGGCCTGACAAGCTTTTTAACAACTGAGCCAGTTGCATCAAAAGCAACAATGGGGTGTTTCTCTGTCTGGTACATCATCATTTGGGTAGGACTCCAGTAGTGACAGAAGAATTTGTCTAATCCAATGGCACCAATACTTCCACTGTGAGGACAACTACATTTTATTGCCTGTAGTGACAATATTGGGTTTTTATGAGCCATTTCAGATTCATGTTGTTCTTGTTTGGCTTTACGTAGAGTTGCTAAATTTGGTAGATGACTTGGCTCAGGGTCTCCAAAGTCCATCAGTTTTTCTGCCTTTGATGCTCTCCACACGTGTGGTTGCTGTCTACCTTCACAAAGTTCATTTTTTTACTTCTTCACGCAGTCTTCCAGACAATGGTCTCTTTGAAAACCCTGTGTGCAGGGATTCGTCCGTGTTTTCCATCACACACCGAAGCACCATTGGGCACTGCATGTCCGGTTCCTTTTAACATGTAATGTACAGTTGACCCTTGCACTCTTTACAGAAACCTGTTATTTTGATGAAAGATGACACCTGGTTGGGGTACACCTTGGCTATTTTAAATGTAAAAGTGCAAGAACTTTTAATTTCATTCCAGATTCCCTCGTTCACAATATGAGTCCATGTGCCTCTCTTCAAAATAGTGTATGCCCTTTTTTTAAACATATCCTTTTTGTATGTGACTCTCTCTGGAATCATATGCATCCACTGTTCAAATGGGAGCTCCACATTAAAAGTCTTATTGCCTTCTTTTTGACAAACATAAATTGAAAGGATTTTATGTACTTAAGACATGCTTGTAACTTAAGTAACTGATTGGATTCATCGGGTTTCATGAACAAATATAATTGTGTATCCTTAGCATGACAATAAAAATGTATCCCATGTTGGAAACATATATAAAATAATTAATAATATAAGCAAAAAAACATTTTAGGAGACGATTGACAAAAATGACCAAGAAGGGGTGGATGTAATGTAACCTGCTGCTGTAGTGTACAGTAGTGTAACTACAGTACCTTCATGAACTGTCCTAAAAGCAGACATCTGTGCAGCAGGGTGTGATGTGGTAAAACTAGATTTAATGTGTAGCTGCATGGTCACAAAGAAACACATTGTCTCCGGAATGTGACAGATGAGTCACTATCTAAAAATAATAATAATAATAATAATAATAATGAATTCAATTTATAATGCGTTTTTCATTAATAAAAATCTCAAACACGTGATCCAATTCTTGCTAAAACATCACGCAAACGTGCCGGAGTACAAACCTGTTTCATAGAAAGATGAGAGCAGAAGTTGAGTTGTTCATTCAAATCAGGAGTGTTGCAAAGATGTGAAAAAACAACTTCCATCATCAGATCAACGGCCTGCCCAGCTCGTTGGTAACAGATTCAGTTGGACTTGTTTTACAGCATTTTAATTACCTGCAGAACAGATGAAATGCTTTCATTCTTCCTGCTTATGAAAATGAAACCCTAGTTATTGGACTGGGTGAGGAAATTCACCAACAAGTTGAGTAAAAGAAACTCAAGCCAGTCAGATGAGATCAAATGCCCCAAACTCTTTATGAAGTTCACATAGAACGAGGTAAATATTTGAATATTAATTAGACTCAACTCATTTTCTGCAGGATAATATGAGTGAAGGCGTCTAAAGCTGGTAACTAATGTTTCTCAAGTCAAACAGGGATGACTGCTGCCAAAAAAGCTCAAATGTGTGTTTTTATCCAAATATTTCATGAAACAGAACAAAATAAAACAGCAAAACAAATAACTGATTAACTTTTTAATTTAAGATGCCTGCCACAGTAAACTAACCTTAGAAAACACAAATATGACTACCGGTACACTTCTGCCAATTTTACATATTCTGACACCATCTGGTGTGGTTGTAGTTGAGTTCTGAGAAGCACACACTCCAGGAGACACTGTGCAAGAGCCTTGCTTAAAATATCAGAATTAACAATTGTAGTTGACTCATTTGTTTTTAGCTAAATATTTTATGAAGAACCTTCTTCTTCTTTCAGCTTTTCCCTCTTCAGTTGTCTCCACAGCGAGTCATCCTCCTCCACCTCACTCTGTCCTCTGCATCCTCTGTCCTCACTCCAACTACCTTCATGTCCTCTCTAACTGCATCCATATATCTCCTCTTTGTCTTTTTCCTGGCAGCTGCATTTCTAACATCCTTCTACCAATATACCCACTGTCCCTCCTCTGGACATGTCCAAACCACTGTCCCTCCTCTGGACATGTCCAAACCACTGTCCCTCCTCTGGACATGTCCAAACCACTGTCCCTCCTCTGGACATGTCCAAACCACTGTCCCTCCTCTGGACATGTCCAAACCACTGTCCCTCCTCTGGACATGTCCAAACCACTGTCCCTCCTCTGGACATGTCCAAACCACTGTCCCTCCTCTGGACATGTCCAAACCACTGTCCCTCCTCTGGACATGTCCAAACCACTGTCCCTCCTCTGGACATGTCCAAACCACTGTCCCTCCTCTGGACATGTCCAAACCACTGTCCCTCCTCTGGACATGTCCAAACCACTGTCCCTCCTCTGGACATGTCCAAACCACTGTCCCTCCTCTGGACATGTCCAAACCACTGTCCCTCCTCTGGACATGTCCAAACCACTGTCCCTCCTCTGGACATGTCCAAACCACTGTCCCTCCTCTGGACATGTCCAAACCACTGTCCCTCCTCTGGACATGTCCAAACCACTGTCCCTCCTCTGGACATGTCCAAACCACTGTCCCTCCTCTGGACATGTCCAAACCACTGTCCCTCCTCTGGACATGTCCAAACCACTGTCCCTCCTCTGGACATGTCCAAACCACTGTCCCTCCTCTGGACATGTCCAAACCACTGTCCCTCCTCTGGACATGTCCAAACCACTGTCCCTCCTCTGGACATGTCCAAACCACTGTCCCTCCTCTGGACATGTCCAAACCACTGTCCCTCCTCTGGACATGTCCAAACCACTGTCCCTCCTCTGGACATGTCCAAACCACTGTCCCTCCTCTGGACATGTCCAAACCACTGTCCCTCCTCTGGACATGTCCAAACCACTGTCCCTCCTCTGGACATGTCCAAACCACTGTCCCTCCTCTGGACATGTCCAAACCACTGTCCCTCCTCTGGACATGTCCAAACCACTGTCCCTCCTCTGGACATGTCCAAACCACTGTCCCTCCTCTGGACATGTCCAAACCACTGTCCCTCCTCTGGACATGTCCAAACCACTGTCCCTCCTCTGGACATGTCCAAACCACTGTCCCTCCTCTGGACATGTCCAAACCACTGTCCCTCCTCTGGACATGTCCAAACCACTGTCCCTCCTCTGGACATGTCCAAACCACTGTCCCTCCTCTGGACATGTCCAAACCACTGTCCCTCCTCTGGACATGTCCAAACCACTGTCCCTCCTCTGGACATGTCCAAACCACTGTCCCTCCTCTGGACATGTCCAAACCACTGTCCCTCCTCTGGACATGTCCAAACCACTGTCCCTCCTCTGGACATGTCCAAACCACTGTCCCTCCTCTGGACATGTCCAAACCACTGTCCCTCCTCTGGACATGTCCAAACCACTGTCCCTCCTCTGGACATGTCCAAACCACTGTCCCTCCTCTGGACATGTCCAAACCACTGTCCCTCCTCTGGACATGTCCAAACCACTGTCCCTCCTCTGGACATGTCCAAACCACTGTCCCTCCTCTGGACATGTCCAAACCACTGTCCCTCCTCTGGACATGTCCAAACCACTGTCCCTCCTCTGGACATGTCCAAACCACTGTCCCTCCTCTGGACATGTCCAAACCACTGTCCCTCCTCTGGACATGTCCAAACCACTGTCCCTCCTCTGGACATGTCCAAACCACTGTCCCTCCTCTGGACATGTCCAAACCACTGTCCCTCCTCTGGACATGTCCAAACCACTGTCCCTCCTCTGGACATGTCCAAACCACTGTCCCTCCTCTGGACATGTCCAAACCACTGTCCCTCCTCTGGACATGTCCAAACCACTGTCCCTCCTCTGGACATGTCCAAACCACTGTCCCTCCTCTGGACATGTCCAAACCACTGTCCCTCCTCTGGACATGTCCAAACCACTGTCCCTCCTCTGGACATGTCCAAACCACTGTCCCTCCTCTGGACATGTCCAAACCACTGTCCCTCCTCTGGACATGTCCAAACCACTGTCCCTCCTCTGGACATGTCCAAACCACTGTCCCTCCTCTGGACATGTCCAAACCACTGTCCCTCCTCTGGACATGTCCAAACCACTGTCCCTCCTCTGGACATGTCCAAACCACTGTCCCTCCTCTGGACATGTCCAAACCACTGTCCCTCCTCTGGACATGTCCAAACCACTGTCCCTCCTCTGGACATGTCCAAACCACTGTCCCTCCTCTGGACATGTCCAAACCACTGTCCCTCCTCTGGACATGTCCAAACCACTGTCCCTCCTCTGGACATGTCCAAACCACTGTCCCTCCTCTGGACATGTCCAAACCACTGTCCCTCCTCTGGACATGTCCAAACCACTGTCCCTCCTCTGGACATGTCCAAACCACTGTCCCTCCTCTGGACATGTCCAAACCATCTCAGTCTGGCCTCCCTAACTTTATCTCCCAGTTGTTCAACATGTGCTGTACCTCTGATGATCTCATTCCTGATCTTATCCATCCTTGTCTCTCCTAAGGAGAACCTCAGCATCTTCATTTCTGCCACTTCCAGTTCTTTCTCCTGTCTTTTTGTCAATGACACTGTCTCCAGACCATACAACATAGCTGGTCTCACCACTGTCTTGTAAACTTTTCCTTTGACCTTTGCTGACACCTTTTTGTCACAAATCACTCCTGAAACTTTTCTCCATCCACTCCATCCTGCCTGGACTCTCTTCTTCACCTCTTTACTACATTCCCCATTTTCCTGGACAGTGGACCCCAAGTACTTGAAGTCCTGCACCTTTGTGACCTCTGCTCCTTGTAGCCTCACTGTTCCACCAGTCTCCCTCTCATTCACACACATGTACTCTGTCTTACTACGGCTGACTTTCATTCCTCTTCTTTCAAGTGCATACCTCCACCTCTCCAAGTTCTCTTCCACCTGTTCCCTGTTCTCACCATCGACCACGTCATCTGCAAACATCATAGTCCATGGGGATTCCTGTCTGACCTCATCTGTTAGTCGGTCCATCACCTTGCTGCCCTTCTACTCAGTCTCTTGGACACAAAACATCTACCTTCCTTCTCTGCATCATGTCAGCCAGCTGTCATAGTCCCCACATTTAGAGTTGCTGCCCTCAGTCCTACATTCTTGACTTTCCTCTTCTCCGCTCTCTCCTGACACCTTTCCTTTCTCATCAGAATCAGATTAAGCTTTATTATCACTGCACCGAGATACAACGAGAACATGTACATGCAGTCGTCCAGAAGATGGACGGAGTGCACGAAGCTGCTGCTATAAGCGTGGCCTTTCTTATCCTTTTTCAGAATTATAATCTTAGATAGGAAAAGGGGGAGAACCATGAGGGTAGATAGTGGTATTACCAAAAAAAGATCTTTCACATCTTATATCAGGACATGATTTGAGACATAAAAAAACATCTACCAGCAAGCACATTTAAAAACATGATTACATTTGACGCCGAGGTGTTGAGATTTGTCTATGAGCATTTTTCAGATCAGCCACAGTTCTGATGATGTAGTTTCAGCTGACAGTTCTGGTAAACCTGCACAGAGAGTTCTCGGGGGCGATAGATGAAGCTTTTGTCCTTGGTTACCCATGACCCAGGAGAAATTGGATCCATATCTGATTTGATTTCATAGTCTTCAATTAACAGTAGCACAATTTTTCACCAGCACTCTGTTTGTCAACAGCACTGTTGGTGGTCGTTGTCAACAGTTTCACTTTGATGAATTTGTATATTAGTTTTGGCAAAAGAGTTTTGCGTCAGAGGCCCTTCCTGCCATGACCCTCAACATTTACCCGGGCTTGGGACTTGCACAAGAGGTACGCTGGCTTCCCTGGTGGCTGGTTGCAAAATATTTTATTAACTGATTCACTCAGAAAGTAATTGAATGAAAATCCATTTCTGATTAAGTTTTGGAGTTAATCCAAGTGAAGATGTCAGCCACAACTAACCAACCCTTGTCAACACAAAAATGTCTATAGCTCAGCCAACTTTACCGTCATTAAGCTAAATGACATGGTTATTGCTGGGAGCCATTCAGTGACTTCATGTGATGTCACATGAGATTTCACATAATGTTATCTTTAAGGTTGGACTCCAAAACAGTATGATCTATTAGAGGTTCACGGCTTGAACAAAATGGCTACAACTCCTATTTCTCAATGTGAGCTTACAGCTTGAATTGCTTTAGAGATAAAACAAGATAGAACATGATTGCGTAACTCTAAATTGTCCCTAGGTGTGAGTGAGAGAGAGTGAATGGTTGTTTGTCTCTGTGTGTCCCTGTGATGGACTGGAGACCTGTCCAGGGTGTCCCCCACCTCTCACACAGTGATAGATGGACATGGGCACCAGTGACCCCCACGACCAGAAAAGGAAGAAGCAGGTGAAAGATAATGGATGGATGGAATATTGAGCAGAAAGACAGCTGGAGAAAAACAGAACAGGAAAAGAAGATGGATGCTGGTTAGTGTGAAGTACAAACAGTTTTTGCTTCCGTTTCTTTATTGTTGCCCAAATTAAATTAACCAACAAAGACACACATTTCCTGAGTAGCTACGCGCAGATGTCTGTTCAAACATTGCATTAAAGAAACAACCAGGTCATACAAAGAAATGTAAATCCACGACTTTCCATTCGTCACTGATTTTACTATTTCACAGAAAACTTCAATGTGTTTGCACTACAGCTGTTTGCAGCTGTTTGTCTCAACAACGTGCTGCAAACTGAAACCACAAGAGAAGTGCAGCCGTCTGTGCAAGCTCCACTTGAGGTTTAGATTATTACAGCAAAGTCATACCCTGAAATAGTTTCATTTAGCTGAGTTTGTTAATCCACATGATGTAACCTTTATTGACATGCATTTAAATTAAGTAACCTGGTGAAAGGCTGTGTGTAAATATAAATAAATATAAATATTTCATTAGGGTTGCAGCCTTTAAATAATAAGTCTGTTGTGACAGAAAGCATGTTTATATGCATTTGTCCCATATCAGCTGTATTTCCTTGCTGTTTAATAACAGCATGCTATTATCTGCAGTTTGTCAGTTTAACAACAAAGGATGCTCTGAAGCAATTTATACTGATTAACACTTTTTTTCCTGAAAACTCAAAAGGTAACAAATGATGACTATAAAAATAAAATGATCAACTCAATCAGAATGAATGTTCTCAGCGCACGTGAACTTGCAGCCTGAAGAGCTCTTGTGTTGTTCACAGTAGTGACGCGGCGAGGCGACCTCTTTGACCTTCACAGTCCCTGCTCCAGCCCCAAGGCATCACCCAGCATGGCCCGGACTTTGCACAGCCCCAGGGAGGCCCTGCGTCTCAGCCAGGAGCAGGGTGGAGGTGCGTGGACGTCCTGCCAGTACTGCAGCATCTCCCTGGGTGAGATCTGATGGATGGACACCATGGCCTGGTAGCAGCAGCGTCCGTACGGCACATGTGGACCACCAGAGAAGAGAGGGCAATGCTCGGGCGTCACTCCAGCTGCCCGGGCGCTCAGGCCCACGAACACATCCTCGGGGGGCAGGGGTGTGGACAGAGGTGATGCTGAGGCTGCGAGGGAGATCTTCAGCAGTGCGGAGCGAGACAGGACGTACGCCGTGCCGCTGCAATAGTCCGGGAAGACAGAGGAAGGGTAGGCCCCTGAAGGGAGGTAGTGCTTGCTGTCCGGGTCCCGGTCTGGAGCCACGTGCAGATGCACCCTGCCCAGGTACAAGTCTCCCTGCTCGTATGGGCTATGGCTTTTGTTCAGGAAGTGCAAAAGGGCACTGGGGTTGAACAGGACGTCATCGTCCACCTTGGCCATGAAGTGGGCCTGAGGGCAGAACTTGCGGGCCCAGCCCAGCATGGCCAGGGTCTTGAGGGTCAGCACCACGGTGATCCTGTGATGGTGTGCATGCGAGCCCGAAGGCACTGATGTGCTCTGTGTCTGATGACATGCTCCTCCATTTTAGGTCTCATCAGCAACAACGATGAGACGGACTACAGGAACGAGGTGAGCCGCCTGGCCTTGTGGTGCGGACACAACAATCTCACTCTCAACGTGGAGAAGACAAAGGAGATTGTTGTGGACTTCAGGAAGAGGGATGCACAACATGCCCCTCTGACCATCAACAGCACCGCAGTGGAGAGAGTGGACAGCACCAAGTTCCTGGGAGTGCACGTCTCAAAGGACCTGTCCTGGAGCAGGAACACTGCAGCACTGGCCAAGAAGGCTCACCAGCGTCTCTACTTTCTCCGCAAGCTGAAAAGGGCTGGAGCTTCAACCTCCATCATGTGCACCTTCTACAGAGGTGCCATAGAAAGTGTCCTGACCAGCTGCATCACTGTGTGGTTTGGTGCATGCACTGCATCCTGCCGCAAGAGCCTCCAGCGCATCGTGAAAGCAGCTGAGAAGATCGTCGGCACCTCCTTGCCCTCACTGCAGGACTTACACAGCAAACGCCTCACTCGGAAAGCCCACCGCATGGCAGGTGATCCCACACACCCACTACACAGCCGCTTTAGACTGCTGCCATCAGGGAGGAGACTGAGGAGTCTCCAGGCTCGTACCAGCAGACTGAGAGACAGCTCTGTTCATCAGGCAGTCAGAATGCTAAACACTCTGCCTGCTCTGCCTCCCCTCCCATTTGAACTGCCTTAACACAAAAAACTTTCTCACACATTACCACTCAACACAAAGTTTTTAACACTGGACTCTGTGTCATCAAACGGGTTATTCACTAAACTCTCGGTCATGTGTTCATTCAGTTTGCACTACTTCTCATATTTGCACTAATGTTTGTATTACATTACTGCCTATAGTCATACTACTGTTTACATTCACTGTTTACATTTATTAATACTGTTTACATTTATTACTACTGCTTTACATTTATTACTACTGTTTACATTTACACTACTTTTATCTACACTACTGCAGATACATATACAGCATTCTCTGACTAGCCTTATCTAAGGATGCCAAATGTGCCTTATGTGCCTCACTGCATATGCCACTTTGCCTCTATACCAACATCAACTACCTCATACATATACTGTGTACATTAACTTATATGCTGCTGTGCCACTCTTTGCAAATGTCAACGCTAGAAACTTCAGTTTATTTTATAGATTTACGTTTTTATACTTTTCATACTACTATGCAAAAACTCAGGACAGTATTACACTTTTATTATTTCATTTTATGCTTATGTTCATTGGGTGTTTGGTGTTTTAGGGGTGTTTGGTGTTTCAGTGTTGGTGTAAATTTTCATACTTTTATACTATTATGAAAAAACTCAGGACAGTGTTACACTTTTTTACTATTTTATGCTTATGTGTATTAAATGTTTTAGTGTTTAGTGTTTAGATGGTTACTGTTGCACCGAGGGACTGAGAGAACGCAATTTCGGTCCTGTGTATGTCCTGTACATATTGCAGTTCTGACAATAAAGTTGACTTTGACTTTGACTTTGACTTTGATCTGCACTGATAGGCTGTTCAAATGTAGCATCACTGCATCTGAACCAGACCCCACTGAGCTCAGATCGCTGTAGATGCAATTTACAAATTATAAATAAATAAAAAGTTTAAAGCAGGAATATTGTTATTACAGCTAATAATGATGGGAAAAACAAAAAGAAAAAAAAATCCCTGAATTCCCTACGTCATTTATTGTAAAACTGCAATATGTTTGTTTACCGAGCTCCTATTGTCCTTCTGCAGTGAATCTCGTCACACTCGGAGGGTTTTGGCGACACCAGGTGGTCATTCTGCGGTAATGTTTTAAAAAAGCACAAAAAACTATTTTGCACATAAAAACATACAAATGCATGGAATACAGAATGAATGTTTATGTTTTAGTCATTTTAGCTTGTTAATGGTGAGAAAAGTACTGCTATAATGTATAATACAAGCTACATATTTTAAAATACCCCTCATTTTTAATACATGTACTTTGCTTTTAAAGAGACACTTTCTTACATTTTAAAGATGACTTCTTGTCAGCTCTAAATCACGTAAAAATGACCACTGAACTCAAGATATGGACCAGTGAATTATTGAGAACAAATGTATTTTAAATCCAGTGTTTTAAATCCAGTGTTCAGACACTTTACAAGCAATTTGTCACAAAGACAGCCTTTGCCATTGCTTGAATCTCTGAAATTTACCAAAGATAGCACATTTTAACAGACAGAAAATACTAACTTTTCCAACAACACGGTGATCTAATTGTCCAATACTAATATACTGTGTGTGTGTGTGTGTGTGTGTGT
>JBBPBX010059131.1:0-21872 GCA_038048925.1 Garcialebias charrua | reverse complement strand
TAGTTTTGCAGGGACTCTCAGAGACGAGAACAACCCTAACAGCTATAGCCATGGTTCACATGCAGATTGGCGAAATGACGCTATACCACCCGGTACACGTGTCCACAGTTGACTCATTCCCATTTTTGGTCAGCCAAGACTTTATAAACCCCTTCGACACGATTATGGTTTATGGCGATCAGACAATGTGGACCAGAGTGAGCCAACCACTGCCGATCGATATGCCTACACAAGGTGACACTGACTGTCTAACAACAGGTACCGCGGAAGGAACAAGGGAATCCTCAACCAAGAGCACAATCCCGGTAAGTGAACCTTCAACAATGGGTGAGGCAGAAGAGGCCCAACAAGAGAGCCCCCTCTGCGAGCTGAAACAGTTGGCACTCACTGAACACTACCTACCACAGGTAGTCAAAGGTGTTGAGATCCAAGGATCCCACACCGATGATGCTGTTCTGTCCCCTTGGACGGAGAAATCAGCGATCAGCCAAGCTTTCTATGGAACCTTGGTTAAAAAACAGTTGGGTCTAGGAATGAACAAAAAAGCTTTCCGCTTTTCGTTAGACCCCAACGATAAACAGGTAATGACCGCAAAAGGGATCATTGACCTGAAACTAATCTGGAACCAACGAGAACTGGACCACCCGTTCCTCGTGGTCCCGAACTTACCACATGCAACCTACATAGGCTCCGACATTTTGGTAAGATTAGGTGTCCGAGTGGACATCAACAACAATGTACTGTGGTCACTAGACACAGCCACAAAGGACTCTCCTGTGCTAACCACAGAGAACCTTAAGGCTGGACAGACCATACCAGAGGTCTGCCAGGTTGCTAACAGCCATAACACTGCGGTACCACCTCAGGTTATGAACAAGCCGGTGATGATTCACATCATGAAAGGACAAGCTATTAGCAAAAAACAGGCATACTTTCAACCATCTCCTATGTTTTTCAACTTAGGACTGTCCATGGAGGCCACATGCCAAGTGACCCTCGACTGCAGAACCACGACTGTTGCTGTGTGCAACACAAGCACAGAAGAGGTACTGATCCCAAAACACACACAGCTAGGATGGTTGATCTCTACTGATTTTCATGATTTTGAGCTAAGCATTCCATTTCTGGGAGGACTCCCAGAAAACTTGATCCCAAGTCAACACACGGGGCAAGTCTTGTTCACGAAACCAACACAGGCCATAGCTCTTTTCTCCCCCACTGAGTCCGACCAGGACACTGTCCGCAGGTTCGGTTTCAACAAAGGAGACAGTCTAGGCCCTCAAACTTACAGTGCACTACCTGTTGACAGGTTTTACGACACTGAAGGGGACTCACTGGAGCTCCCCAAAGAACAAGAACCCCTCTCAATTGCTTCACAGATTGACCAGGTGGTCGCCCAAGCCGACGCCCTGAAAACTGATGAAGAAAGGGACAAACTTCGCAAAGTTCTTCTAAAATATGAGAAATCATTCTCAACTGACTCGATGGATTGTGGGTTGACCACGCTCCACACAGTGAGCATCCCAACCCCGCCTGATGCTCCACCTGCATTTGTCAGACAATACAAGATTCCTCTGGCAGCACATCAACCTATCAGGGAAATCATTGATGACCTGTTAGGAAAAGGTATCATCCGATACTGTAACAGCACTTACTCTGCGCCTTTATGGCCGGTGTTAAAACCAAATGGTAAGTGGAGACTCACTATAGACTACAGAAAACTAAACAAACAAGTTCCCTTATCCAGATGGCCTCCCTTACCAAAAAGTAGTAAATGCAAGTATACTTAAAGTACACTAATTTTAAACTAAAAAAATAAGAGTATACTTTCAGTTTACTTTTTAGGTACTTATCAAAAGTATACTTAGCCAAGTTTATTTTACACAATACTTGACTTATACTAAAAATAAACTAAAAGTCTAAGTATACTTAATCTATACTTCTGTTTAAACTTTTGGCCAAGATATTTTACACAAAGTATTTTCACACTGGTTTATTTTTAGTACTTCTGTTTTAAACGTTTTGTCAGTTTTTTTTATATTGTTGTATATATATATATATATATATATATATATATATATATATATATATATATATATATATATATATATATATATATATATATATATATATATATATATGTATATTATATATATATATACAGGGAACCCCCGACCTACGACTCCACCGACCTGCGAACCACGGGACCTACGAACGAGCCAAAGTAGAAGAATGCCATCGACGTACGGCAGAAAATACGTGACCTACGAACGAGCCCCATTACAAGTATATAATCGAGCTACGGCGTAACTGCGTCACACACGGCAATCGGCGAGGTGGGGGAGGGGATTGCCCCTTGGCTGTTGTTAGTTGGGCATGGGCGTGACACTGCGCATGACAGTGGAAAAGTAAATGCTCCCAACATTCATTGTTGAGCAATGGCTAAGCAGTTCCATCAGATGCAGGTTTGATCATGAGAAAAACATCTGTCTACCTACACTTCAGTCAAAGTAAGGCAATTTTGTTTCATTTTTCTGCTGCTTCTAGCTTTTTCTGAGTTCATGGACTTCTTTCTCATGCACATGGACACTCATCAACGCACTGGTTTCAAAAACATGATGGTTGCAACATGTTTCTGATAGATGTGATGCTGCTGATGGATTTATGGATTCATGTGTGATTGTTGACATCATTTTGCTGATGTGAGTCCCTGATTTGCTGCTGTTCTGATGTTAAAAGCTGCACTTTGAGAAGTGTTCATGTGTGATTGTTGACATCATTTTGCTGATGTGATTTCCAGCTGATTTCCTGCAGTTCTGATGTGAAGTTACTGATGTACAGTTACTGTGTGTGTTTATGGATGCATGTGTGGTGTAATGGTTTAGATAAGTGTTTGTAAATAAAGTTCTGTGCATGTTTATGGCCCAGTATGTCAGTCTCATGCTGTTAAATGTGTGCGCGGCGCACCGTTAGCGGTATTTCCGCGACCTACGAACGGAATAACGACCTACGAACGGGACGCAATTTTCACCCCCTACCTACGACAGGATCGAGCTGCGAACGGTTCTTAGGTCCCGAACTCGTTCGTAGGTCGGGGGTTACCTGTATATATATATATATATATATATATATATATATATATATATATATATATATATATATATATATATATATATATATATATATATATATATATATATATAGTATATTGTTATTATTATTATTGAGCATGCATCAGGGTATTATTATTATCATCATTATTATTATGATTATCCAATGTTATTCTGCGTTACTCCAGGCGTACGTGAAACGTGAAGTACTGCTTTCTGCCATTTTTCTGTTTGTGGTCTTCATGCGTTATGATTGGATTGGGGGTAGACCGTCCAAACCAATCAACACCACTCTTGCTTGTCAGGTTGCATGTGAACTTTGTCCTAACCAATCAACGCCACTCTTGTTTATCGGGTGAAGTAGCATGTGATCATATCCAACCAATCAACGCCTCTTGCTTCGCGCGCTTCGTTCAAATGTAGCCATTTCCTTTTCAACTGTTGGACAAGAAGCTGTTGTTGTCTCGGACTCAGCGCTCGTAAAACTTGCTTTTTATTAGACGTCGACTGGTCTGACTCTGGACGACGACTGGACATTCAGTTGGAAGTTGAAGGTAATCGGTTCTGTTTTGTTTATTTGCTAGCTGTTAGCTCTGTTCACTTGAATGAACAAAACCTGCCGTTGCTAAAAGCTACGGATGCTAAAACGCTTAGCTAAAACGGGTGTGTGTGCTGCTGAGGCAGATAATTTGAGGCAAGTAAAACACTGCAGGTTAGGTTATTCTAGCGTTTAAATAAGCCATATACTGTATGCTACAAGTTATTTTTTTTGGCTTAGTTCCTGGATGGTTTTTCAAAGAGACAAGGCCCCGCATCCTCACGCTGTTTGTGTCGCATGTCTGTTAACACACATGCACTCACTAGCCAGCAGAACAATAACCGCAGCCAGGCTGAAATACTAATTTACTTTAAATACGTATTTCGGCAACATTACTGTTTTTGTAGCTGCTTAAACAAGAGGCTGAGGAGGAACCAAACAGTTCCTGAGCTCCACTTATGTCAGCATTTAACAAGTAAAGAAGAAAATACAACTTTATAACTTGATGTTGATTTATTTTCTCACACTTCACCTGCTTCTCTTTACTGCTGCCAGAAAGGAGAATGATGGTAAATGGAGCTTATTTATATATAGCGCTTTCCAGCCCCCTGTGAGGAGCCCCAAAGCGCTTTACAATACCAACCATCCACCCATTCATACACACATTCATACACCGGTAGCGGCGACTGCCATGCAAGGCGCCTTCCAGTCCTACCGGGAGCAACTCAGGGTTAAGTGTCTTGCCCAGGGACACAACGACACATGGTGTGGGGAACCGGGATTCGAACCTCCAACCTTCCGATCGGGGGACGACTGCCATTACCACTACGCCACGGCCGCCCAATGATGAAGTGATGTTGTTTAGAAGAAAATGTCTCGCTCACTTTTCTTCATGTTACTGCCACAAGTTTAGCTGTCTGCATGTGCTACATCACTTGATTGATGTGACAGGAGGAAAGGAGAGGTGTTTGTGAACTCTTCAGTGAGCTCTCGTCCATCTTCTCTTCTCCTCCATCCTGTTGGAAGCTGCAGACTACAGTATTAACTTCAGCTCACTCATGTTCTCTTTGATTCAGACTCTGCAGGTTGTCAGAGATCAGCTGTGCCTCTCTGCTCTCAGCTCTTCAATCCAACCCCTCCCATCTGACAGAACTGGATCGGACTCAGAACCTAGCCTTGAGAGGTAATTTCTAAGTAGTTTGAGTAAAGCAATTAAGACACTGATTTTTAAAACCAGATGTGGAAATGGAGAATGCCTTGTCTCCTACTTCCTGTTCCTCCTTTATATCTCAGCTCTTCATTGCACAAATGACTAATGTAAATTTTGAATGGTCTCACAACATCCTGTACTGTATAGTGACACACAATTTTTGTTCATTTGCCCCTTGTTTTTTCTTTTTCTTTTACAGAGCTTCCAGCAGTTGTGAAAAAGTCTAAAGATGTGGCGATCGGATCTCAGCGTTGCTTCCATCCACTCAACACCAGCTGTACACTTGTTGCTCCACCCATCTCTGTTCAAGTGTTGTCTGACCCTGATGACATGGTAATTAACTGAATGCATGGATACTATATGTTATTGATCCATTTGGGAATCATTACAATACAATTTATTTCTACATCTTTTGATTGCACACATAAATGATAGATAAGTGATATGATACCCCTTGATGGTATGCAATAAAGCTATAGAAAATAGGCTTAGACATATTCATTGCAAAGATGAATATATACTATAGATTTCCAAATACTGTACTGTAAATGAATGTTTAATCATTATTTGGTTAACAAGATCCATGTGTTTTGCAGGTGCCTGTTGTGCCGGATGTAGAAGTCCAAGGCGAAAGGTGAAGTCTCTATGGACCAGCTCAGCCTTGCTGGTTGGAGATGCAGTGCTCGTCTACGGGAGAGAGTATTGGCCAATTGAAGTTTGACTGGGAGGCAATCGGGGGCTCATAAAGATGTGGAGTCAAAGCCTTTGGACAACACAAAGCTTGATACTTGGTGAGTGTATATAATTTAGGACAAAACTCATTCTAAAATACATTCCTAATGTTTTTTCTCGTTTTATGAACAAATTACTGGAATGTTCCATGCTCCTCACGGTTTATGATGCAGATTCTGATACAATCACCTAAAAATGCCATTCACTGATACCATATGGATTAGATTGGATTTGGTTATGTGCTCTATAATAATAAAAAAAAGTTTACAATCAAAGTTAAATGCAGGTTACGGGTATTATTTGTAGTTGTTAAATCAAAAATATCTTTTTTTAAAGGTAACCACAATTACTTTTAACATTAGACTTTAATTAGTCATTGTTTTAACTGTAAAACAATGACTATAAAAAATACTGTAGGGTGTTTAGTTTTGTAAATTTTTAAAGTATATTTTAACATGTGTATATTTTAACACATTAAAATATATTTTAAAAATGTACAAAACTAAACCACCCTACAGTATTTTTACAGTTAAAATAAAAGTTTATCAAATAAAGTCAAATGTTTAAAAGTAATTGTGGTTCCCTTTAATAATAAGTTATTGTTTATCACTCGTGAAACCTAGAGACATATTTTAAGGATATATTTGATGTGAGAGTAATTACACTGATGATAGAAAAACATAACATTGGAGTAATTTCTGTTTTTTTGTTGTTTTTTCAGTCTACACCAAGCCAAAGTTCCCTGACACCACCATGCAAGATGTGCGAAGAGTCATAAGAAGAAGAAAAAAAGCAACATAAACGACTACCGGTGAAGTTTTTTTTTTCTTATCCCCCCCAAAGATGTGAAGATGCCTTCTGAAAAGGAAAGACTTCAGTTTCCAGTTGGAGACACTATTTTTGCTTTGTTTAAGCAAATGCACACATTTTTACATTGTGTTCTGGTGCCTCGTGTATCAACGGTGCGTACACACAAAAACCGTGCGTACGTCACCATCCACGCAAAACTCTGTATGTATCAAAACAGAACTGAACGTGTATATGTCCGCACCGCCACGGCAGCTCCAGTCCAGGCGTACGCACGTTTCTGTGGTTTGTGTTCCTTTGGCGACACCTACAGGTGATTCTGGAAACTGTTCATGATGGGGTAATAATGATCATTTCCACCCAAACACACATGATGAACAATTATTACATCCACATGGACGCAATCAGAATACAACCTGCAAAAAATATAAAAAACAGAAAGACTGAATAGTTCTGCACAGCTTAAATTCTTGTTTTTTGTTCATTTCTAGCTGTTTTAGCAGTTGAAGAACGTGATGCATGATGGGACAAGACGACATTCCTCTGTTGCAGGGTATATTTAAATGAAAACAACGTTTGTCTTTATTTTTAATTCATTCCAGATTTAAAGAACACAAGAAAACTATTTTAAAAAACCCACAAGAAATCCTCTTTTGCCTTCATTTCATGTATTGTTTCATTTCATGTTGTTCATTCTAAATAGTTTTCTTGTGTTCTTTAAATCTGGAATGAATTTATTAAAAAAAAAAACGTACCATGCGGGATTCGAACTCATGATCTTCGGGACGAAAGGCAAACACGCTAACCACTGACCTATAGGCATGTTAAAATAGCTGGGTCAACTTCTCATTTAAAAGTGGACGGTTTGTTGTGCGCTGAGCGTGCCAAACAAAACCTTCTTCTGTGCCTCTCTACGTCACTCAGAAGTGTCTCCAGTTCACAGTCCGTGAAGTTCCTCTTTTTTCCACGTTTCGACATGATTTGCAATAGAGCAAAGATGACATTCCTAACGTGCAGGGCATATTTAAATGAATTTGCATATTTATATGGAGGCGTGTCAAAGGCGGAGTCGGCCACTCTCTCATGTGCGCTCAATTCCACGTTGATTGTGATGTACAAAAGCAATGTGCGTGGATACCGGCGTATGCACAGTTTGATACATCTGGATTTTTTTGTGCGTACGCAGATTTCTGGATTTGACCGTGCGGCACTTTTCAGTAAGAAATCCACGCAAGTCTTTGTACATGAGGCCCCTGGACTTTATGTTTACACCTTGAAATGCAAATGTGCACCTTTTCCTTTTCAATTTTTAAACTTGGAAGGGATTCATTTTAAATGCTGCTGTTTTGTAAACTGTTTTTGAGCTGCACCTTAATTTTATATAAAAATATTGAAGTTCTCAAGACCTTGTTTTATGACTTTGTAAACACATCTTTCAGAATACTTTAAAAAATAATTTTTAGCATATACTGTAAATAGTATTGTGCAAGTATTGTTAAGCAAACTTACAAGTGTAACATAACAATTACAATGACAACATGGTATTAGTTTTAGAAATTCAAAAATTTAACTTAAATGATAAAATAAACTGTAAACTAGAAGTAAATAACAAGTGCATTGGAAGTATATGAAAAAGTGTACTAGTGGTATACTTTAAGTATACTGTAATAAACTAAAGTATGAACTAGAAGTATATAACAAGTGCATTTGGAGTATAAAGAAAAGTATACTAGTGTTATACTTTAAGTATACTTCAATAAACTAAAATATGAACTTGAAGTACACTATAAGTACACTGGAAGTCTAATTAAAAGTGTACTACTAGTATACTTTAAGTATACTTCAATAAACTAAAATATGAACTTGAAGTACACTATAAGTACATTGGAAGTCTAATAAAAAGTGTACTACTAGTATACTTTAAGTATACTAAAATGGGCCAATTTAGTCCCAAAAAAGTATATTGTAAGTAAACTGCGAGTATACTTAAAAGTACACTTGGAGACATATACTTTATATACTTAAGTATACTTAACAACATATACTTAAAGTATACTTCTTTTTGGTAAGGGCTATGACGTAGCTCCAACAGGAATTGCCCAAGGTCACCAATGGTAAGTACTTTTCGACCCTCTACGTCGCCTCAGGTTTTTGGACCATCCCTGTGCACGACGAGGACCAATATAAACTAGCTTTCACTTTTGGTGGCCGTCAATACACCTTTAACAGGTGTCCCTTTGGCTACGCTAACTCACCTGCAGAGTTCAACATCTTCTTGAACAGAGCATGTCCAGACGCCCACGAGCGTGGGACACTGATTTACGTGGACGATGTCCTTTTGAGGCAGCCAACACTGGACTCACATTTGGCTGAGATCGACCACGTTCTGAATCAACTAACAACTGCTGGTGCTAAGATATCACTGTCAAAATGCCAATGGTGCAGAACCAAGGTGGACTACGTTGGCCTACTTGTAGGTCCAGACGGAGTACAACCACAGCTGACTCGCACCCAAGGCCTCGACAATCTCAAAGTCCCCACCAATCTCAAAGAACTACAAAGTTTTCTGGGCGTGTGTAACTACTCGAACCAATTCATAGAAAACTATGCGGACCTTGCGAAACCACTGACTGAACTCCTAAGGAAAGACGTTCCATTTGTCTGGACTGACAAGCAACAGCAGGCAATGGACGCTCTTATAAACAGGATCAAGTCAGCCCCATGTTTAGTCTACCCAGACTACAACAAAGAGTTTTACTTGGAAGTGGGCTTCTCAGCTCATTGCATAAGTGCAGGTCTGTACCAAATACACGACAGAGACAAACGTGTTGTAGCCTACGCCAGCAAGACGATGGCAGGCCCCGAGTTGAGATTCTCAGACTGTGAGAAAGCTCTACTGACCACAGTGTGGGCAGTTAAACATTTCTCCAGCTACATTGGTGGACAGAAAATCACTGTTGAAACGCAACACCAGCCAGTGACTTTTCTTAACAGTGAACGTATCAGAGATGGTGTGGTAACAAACTCACGTGTTGCAACGTGGCTCATGGCGCTTCAGAGTTTTGACCTAGACATCCGCTATGGTCTAAACAAGAAGTCACATTTGGGGACTGACTTGGCAATCTGCCAAAAATGTACACAGGATGTACCAGCCTCCCAACTGCAAGCTGAGGAAAAACCCTTAGTGACAGAAAATCCAAATCACCACTTCTTTGATAAGAATATCTGTAAAGGTATGACAACATTGTACGTGGATGGATCTTCATTCCGCAAAGACAACATCTGCAGGGCAGGTGTTGGGGGGGTCCTCCTCCAAGACCAAGAACAGAACACTTTCAGCTACAACTTAGGCTCTCAGACTTCTCAGTACGCTGAGATTGCGGGAATCCTAATAGCTCTACTGATGGTAGTAGAACGCTCCATCAAGACACTAGTCATCTGCACTGACTCTAACTACAGGTAGTCCCCGACTTACGAGCGCTATGACCTACGAGGTTCCGGACTTACGAGCTGGCAAATTTTTTGGAAAAAACGCAAAAAATACCGAGTTTTTCTGTGTTTTTTCACCACAGTTCGTTAGCTAAACATGTGGACACACGTTTCCGATCATTTTTATGCACTCGTAAGCAGTTTTTCGATGAAAAACGAGTGTTTGTAGTCGCGCTAGCAAAACCGTTCCAACTTACGAGCGAAATTCCGGACTTACGAGACACGTGGCGGCCGTTCCAAGTTACGAATTTTCGCTTTACGAGCACCTCGGAGGAACGGAACTCGCTCGTAAGTCGGGGACTACCTGCTCGTGTAAATTTCGCGTGTTATCTCGCTGGGTGGAAACAGAACGGTTTTCTCACAAGCGACAGAAAAGTGGTCAAACACAAAGAGCTTTTCATGGCATGTGATCACTTGGTGACATCACACGACTTACAGGTCTACTGGAAGAAGGTTCCAGGACATTCAAGAGTCCCAGGCGATGACAAGTACTACAATGACCTTGCAGATTCTTTGGCCAAAGAGGGAGCTGACGAAGGCTCTCCGTGGACCTTCGACCCCTCCTGGTTAATTAAAACTCAGTCAACGCGACCTACAGTTGAGGCAATGGCAGTCACACGCGCACAGGCTGCAGCAAGACCTGCTGACAACACAGTCTCTGTGCGACCCGCACTGACTGACCCAGACATCGTCCAACTGCAGAAGTTGGACCCCGCTATCAATTCCATGATACTGTACCTGACTGACCCAGACAAAAATGCTCCGTCAAAAGACGAACTGGATTCTGATCGAGACCTTAAAGTCCTCTATCAGCTACGCAAACAGCTAAAACTAGTCAAAGGCATCCTAACTTTTGCTCATGGACCAACGTCCTCTCCAGTGTTCGTGGTTCCCCATGGTCACAGGGGGGTGATGTTAGTTCATGCCCATGATCTTCCGTCCGCAGGACACAAAGGGGATAACGCCACGCTGAAGGCATTGAAACAAATTGCCTATTGGCCTGGTATGAAAAAGGATGTCAAAGACTACATTGAAGGGTGCCTGGTCTGCGGCCAGTTTCAGCCAACCAGACCACTCCACAGAGCACCACTGCAAAGCAGAGGCATTGCATTTCCATGGTCTGATATCCAGTTCGACTGGGTTGGACCACTCACTAAAAGCACTAGAGGAAACAAGTATTTCCTCACGGTAACTTGCGCATTTACAAAATGGGTAGAATGCCTACCAGCCCCTAATGACACAGCACAAACCACTGCTATGTTGTTAATGAATCATGTATTCTCAAGGTTTGGACTTCCCCTTAGGGTGAACTCAGACCAAGGTACACACTTCACAGGTGAAGTGATGAAAGAAATGTGGAAGACGCTAGGCGTCAAAGCCAATTTCCATGTTGGCTACCACCCACAAGCTTCAGGACAAGTTGAGAGAGCAAACAGAACTGTGGTGAGTATTTTGAAGAAATACGTAGCCGCAAACCACAAGGACTGGGACGTGAAACTCCCTCTGGTCCTCATGGCCATCAGGGCCACTCCACACACATCAACTGGCATCTCTCCCTTCGAGATGATGACCGGTCGACAAATGACTCTCCCTCTACACCTGTTGTACCAACCAGGCGATGCCGCCATGGCGACAGCCTACACCACACAACAATACATGAAAGACTTGAATGTACACCTCAGAAACACTTTTGCTTTCGCCCAGAAAAACCTGGAAAAATCTGCTGACGGACGTAAGGCGTACTATGACCAGAAGGCCTCTCACGATGAACTCCAAGTGGGAGACAGAGTCTGGTACTATACGTTCGCCCCTGCAACCGGGAAAGGAGAGTCCGGGACCGGAACTCTCGCCCGCAAACTAATGCCCAGGTGGACTGGACCTCATTTGATAACAGACAAAGTGTCCTCAATTGTCTACGGAATCAAAATAAGCAAAGGCCGCAAAGAGCCAATTGTTAAATGGGTACATCGAAATCAGATCAAACCTTACAAGGCGTTCAATGACTCCACAAATGACAAAGATCTCGCAAACTCACAGACTTCATGGGATAATAAGGTCGTCCAAACACAAGATAGTAAATAGACTACACAGTTTAAACTATATTTGTTGCAAATAGAAACAGCTCCCACTAGAACTTAGAAACGCTAAACCTAAACACCCACAACAAAAAACCTAACTTTAACAACCGTTTAAATCTGCGGGATTTAATTGACATCGGTTATAAAGCTAAGACCTGTTTTTATTGTGTGGTACATGTTGGAATCTGACGACAGGAGTGAGTTGAAGCAGTAAAACGTTGTTTTCTAGTTGCTTAATTGCTACTTGTGTTGTTATTGAAGTTTGGTATTGTTTTCTGAACACTCCCAGCCAAAAGAGGTTTTTATTAATGATAAGTTAAAGACTTAAATGGATTTAACTATGCCAACATGCTGTTTTCATTTGTTAAACCTCAGTCAATGAAGAGTCAATGTAGTTTAAAGCTACTTTAGGTACCATAAACTACACTGGTCTCACAATTTCTAATTTGAACCGATTCGATCGATTCTATTCTAGATCATCTATTCATTTTGATGAGTCTCGCCATAGACTTCTAAATTTATAGGGAATACGAAATCCTACGTTGTCGTCTAAAAGAACAACAGACATTTAGACCAAACTATATTTTCTTTTCTATCTTTAGTTTAACTAAACGAAATCACGAATGGAGGAATAGTTTGGAAGAAGAGGCCTTCGTTACAGAAGCCCTCCTGAACCGTCTATAGACATAGATCCCTATATTTAACTTTTGATGCATGATCCACCCTTTAATTGGTAGTTATAGCTGATCTAAACCATAATAGCTTACATACCAGGTGCATATAGGTAAGGCTTAAAGGGGACCACATGTAAGTATTTAAAAATTTTATGTTATGTCTGTGTGCTATCTTGACAATATTAATTCATTTTAATACACAAAATAATTCTTAGATAATTAATTATACCCTTTTTAATTCTGCCAGTTTTAACTTTCGTTTTGAACGACCGGTTTCTGATAGAAGTTCTGAAGTCCACGCCCTTCAACGATCTGTTTACGCCCTCTGCACAGCCAGTATCTGTAATGTGTTGTTGTTTTAAAATTAGCTCGTTTTTTATTACTCATTTGACTTACTGTTAGTGTTAGCTTAAGATAACTTACCGAAACCCGTCTGAGCGCGCCGCAGTTTGCTGCTCCTTTTAGCATGAGACCACCCGAATCCGAAGCTAATGTTAGCTTGTTCCTCTTCCGGTTTTCGCCAGCTCCGCTCGTTGCACGCGGAGACTTTGAGAGTTATCGCTGTTCCAGTCAAGACACACAAAGTTCACCAAGTGTCTCCCGTAAATTAATCGGTAAAGAGAAGGTCCTCGCTGTTGCGAGGCTTCTGCCAGGCTGCTGCGAGGCTGCACAGTTGAAGCTCCGCTCCATCGCGCCAGAAGAGGGGCTCGTTGACGCCGGTCCCTACGTCGGGGGTCTGCTCGTTTAATTTTTGCCGGCTGCGCGTTTGGAGCGATCGCAAATACACTAAAAATTGAACTAAAACATAAAAATAACAATTATACTTTATTTATAAAGCCATTTAAAAAACCACAGCTGCAACAAAGTGCTGTACACATGAAATTAATAACATATAAACAAAAGATGAGATGAAATCATGAAAAACAACAGTCATGTGTTTAATACAGAAATGGGTTGAGCCTAACCAGGGGTTGCTAGGTGAGGGGCTGGACTCAGGTTGGGGTGGGTTGTCCTCGCGCCTGTGACGTCACAAGCGCGATTGACTTCCAGTTTATTTCAAAAACGAGCCGTTTTTATCACAGTAAAATAAATCTACTTAGAGTAAATAAACCACTGGGTGCATTTTTTTGGCCTTTGGACTGTTTTTTTATGAAGTAAATACCCAAAGTTGAGTAAAAAAACATTAAAAAGTGAATTTTGAATGTGTGGTCCCCTTTAATGTAAAATCCCAATCATAAGCCCACCTAAAACCACATAATTGCATGACACATAGAACCAGAGTGGCACGGACTGGAAACATACCAGCCTTCAACCTTCGATGTGGGGACCTGCTACTTCAACGTTGGTCTTCAACCTTCATCCAAAAGTCGCCTCCTCTGCGTCAATCGAGGGATCCCCTCTACATGCTGATAAAAACAATTGTTGCTGATGAAATCAACAACTCTAATCGATATGGAATTACCGCTGTGGAATTACCGCTGTGGATTATAAGACTTTGTTTTCCAAAGGATTAAAAGCTTTCCGCTATGGGATTACCTACGAACAGTATGGAATTTCCAAAACATTATGGGATTATAATTTTTGATTCTTTCCTCTTGCTGGATTACATCAAGATCAGAGGCATTTGGTGGTATCCTTTTGTGTTTGTAACTCATCTCCATGGACAGGCGGTGAGGTCCAAAAGGGGGGACTCTAGTGATACAACCGTCTTGGAAACACTTCTCTGATCGCTCTCAGTAATGAACTTTTCTGGGAGTTATTCCCGAAGGGACAGTAATAGTTTTATTACTGTTATTTTAATCAAAACACATTATTTCAGAAGTGCCTTCCTTTTAATGTATGTTAATTCTGAATTAATTCTGAGAATAACTTGTCATTGTTTGATCATGTTTTATGCTGTTACCAATGATGGTCACTTTTTATATGATGAATCAAAAACTATGGCAAAGTTGAAATTTATGTCAAGCTGAGCTTTTCAGAGTTGTTTTAAGAAGGTTGCCACGTGAATCAGAGCCTAATCTAAATATCTTTAGAACTGGTGGCTATGAGTCTGGTTGTCTTGAGTACTATCTTCTCTGTATCCTGAAATGGCCTTCACATTTTCAGCTCTCTGACCTGCTGAATCCCTCCCATTCTCGGGTGAAACAACCTATGAGCAGTTGGGATTTGCCGAGTCAACTCCCTTCTCTTAAAAGGCCCCACTTCCTGGTCGGGGTCAGTTTCTGGTGAGAAAGTAGAGATGAAAGCCTTTCTCCTTTTCTACTGGTACGTCTGACCATTACGCCAAAGCCAAAGGTCTACGTAACCAGTAAAGGACTTATAACGCGCCTGTTATAAGTTCACTTCCAGCTGTAAAAAGCTCCATCTTGAGTGAGAATTCCTCCTGAAGAATGTTTATGCTGAAAAGCTGAACCAGAACCCATCGTCATCACTCTGACTAATTTGAGGCAGACACACACACAGACAGTGTGTGCAAACCGGCGACCTGCTGTTGGAGAGAGAGTGGGACGAACAAACCGTCTCTGTCCATCGTCTGGAAACCCCTCTTACCAGAAGAAGACTTCAAAGGTAAAGAGTGCTGTTTGTTCACAAACTTGGACTGGACCGGGTCGAGCTGATGTCAACAGAGGATGTGCAATGCTGGTTACACATTCTGTAGACAACTTTTACTTCAATTTCTTCCCTCCTACTCCTCCTAGACTATCTTCTTATATTTTCTGAACCACTCTAAGTATGTACCTGCAGTATAAGTAAATATGACTTTACTTGTCTGTTGTTTTTAAATTGAAATCTGTCCACAGTAGTTGTATATGAAAGAAAAATCAGACCCAATCTTTATCCTCATGTGATGTAATTTATTGATTTGTTATTAAATGATTCAGTTCTGCTGTTTCAACATAAGTAACGTTTACTGTCAATTAAATTTCGTCACTCACAATTTATTTGCTGAACTCCTAAAAAGAGAGAACTCGTTTAAAATTAAATGCTAAGAATTTAGGTCAGATAAACTCTGCCCAAACTTTCATTTTGGAATATTGCACAGTCAGAAAACACACAAGCAATATATTTTACAACAGTGCAAGGACGTCAGCCACAACCAAGTACAGAGAGTAAGGCAAGTCCTGAAGAGACAGCTGAATGGTAAGAACAAAGTTCAAGTCATAAGCATACAATAAGATGGAACTTTATTGATCCCACAGGAAATTGTTGTGCCAGAGTTTCAGTACAAAGGAACATACACAAGTAATCACACAAAAATAACAGCTACTTCTCTACTACCAATACTGCTCTTATAATAATTTCTCTCTTGTGGAATCACCTTCCAGTTTCTGTCTGTGAGGCTGACAACTTGTCTGTTTTTAAGATTAGCCTAAAGTCTTTCCTTTTTTTTCTTCTAAATCCTATAATCCTCATGTTCGTGCTACTGTTTGGAGTAATGTTTTCTATGATATTAGGGCTTAGTGTATTTTAGTTGGTGTTTTTCTTAGTTCATATCATAGATCTTATTAATATTTTTCTTTTACATTTTATTGTTGGATGTAACTGGGACCCAGTGTACATAATCTCGTTTCATCACATGTACCACATGTGGTGTGAATGACAATAAAGAATCTCTGACTCTGACTCTTATAAATAGGATTGGTTCGGTGTCCTGACCACCTCTTAGTTGTGCTGCTAAGGTTGGTTTATACTTCTTGTCGCACGTCTTTTACCTCCCGTTGAGTGAAAAAAGTTTGCGCAACTTCCGTCTGCACACCCGCTGCGATCCCCCGGTGACAACTGTCTTGTACATGGCCCCCTGTCAGAACTCTCGAACGCAGAGGTTGCGGCTCGGAGCGTGTGATTGGTTCAAAGTTTGTGGGCGTTTTTTGTTTGGATGTCCATATATGGTGTATCACACCGCTACACGCTACTCCTTAAAAAAGCCGGTTTTTATTTTAGCTTTGACAGACATGGATAGTTTTGAAGATAAACTCGCCGAGGCGGTCCGGAGGTACAACCACCTGTATGACTCATCTACTGCGGAGTACAAGGATTGCCAAATGGCTAAAAATTCATGGAGGGAGATTGCGCAGACGTTGCAAACCGAGGAGGCTGTCTGCCGCAAACGGTGGCGGGCTCTCCGTGACCGGTTTGCAAAGACCAAACGGAGAATGCAGGTCCGGAGCGGGGATCCTGGCGGGACCAATCCAGTTCCTCCGTTATACCTGTCTTTGCAGTGGCTGGTCACATACATTAAACACCGGGGGACGACTACAAACATGAAAACAGCCGACATAACGGACTCACAAATCGAGGTAATGGAGTCTATCATTATATGAAATCCATTTGTCCTGATAAAACAATCACGCTAGTCTACTTTTTTGGAAAAAACTAAGTGATTCATTATAGAAGCTTAAATATAAAATCACGCTAGTGTTGGGAGGTTTCATGACATCATTTTTATTAATAATTCACTTATATAATGGCAGTTAATTGAACAATGCTCTCATTGAAGTTTTACTATTGAAAATGTACTGCAGACATTTATAATTCAAAAGCACACGATTGGTAAGCATTAATTAGTGTGTGACAACTGTAATAACAGTAATGATAATAATTCAATAATTAATTTCTTTAAAGAACTTTAGTTATGATGCTGAAGGTCACATTGCATGAAAAACATATCTATAACTACAAATGTAGTGATTGTCTTATACCTGACTTTATGAAATTGTAACAATATCACTAAAAATAAGGCATTAATACTGTGTTGTTTATTTTTTTATGTTAATGTCATTAATTAATTTCTTCTTTTTCTCTGTGTGCTTTGTTTAGAGCTCGTCAATGGTGGAAACCACAATAGACGATGCCAGCCTCTCGGAGAGTTTCGCCGCCTACCCATCCTTCTCCAGCACCCTGGGACCCTCTGCACAACAGGCCCTGCAGCCAGACCAGGTCACAGCGACCACGCCAACCCCACAACCAGGCCAAGCTCCGAGGGGCACAAAGAGGCATCGCAACCTGATGTCTCAGTATGAGGCCATAGCTGCAGTCATGGAGCGAAAGAAGGCAGAGAGAGCTGAAGAACGTGCTACAGCACGTGCTGAGATTCTTCAGACAAGAGACCACACGCCGTATACTTTGAACATTTTGAGAGGTTCATGGACACCTTGTCGCCTGCTTATGTAAACCGATACAAAGCTGAACTTGAGAGTACATCTGTCAAGATTTCGGCTGAAACTTGCTGATGAGGCTGCAGACAAAACATATACATGCTTGTAATACATGTCTGTCCATGCATTCACCACTACAGAAATAAAAACATTGTTTTCGTTGAAACTACTGCCTCAGTTTCTGTGTTGTTATCCTTAGCAGAGTTCTTAGATGCTAACTTGTTTCTCCACATGGCTATTTTCAAAACATTTATCACGTTGCATCATTCTACAAACTGTGTGAAAAGGTTCCACCTTACACACCTTAAATACCTTACATACCTGCCAGATTGAGCTCACTTGATTGCTGTCCTAAAATCGCATTTACATTTTAATTATGAACAAAATGTGTTTGCCAAATGCAGAACAGAGCCAAAAAACAAGGTGTTTCACTATTTCAGACGTGTCAGAGAACAATGAGCATCAAAAATAGTCCAGTAAGGGTGTCATGGCGGCTAGTATGGCAGCATAGAAAAGTGGTCCTGCATCGCTAGATATAAGAGCCCCCCTAATTCAATGTGTTAACATGGTAAAAGTTATTTTCTCCTAAGAATAATGAGTGGGGGTGAAAATAAGAAGGAATGAGTCCTGCCTCGGAACGTAAAAACGCGACACGAAAGCAAACCTGCAGGACACACCTGGTCGAGGAAGGAGAGAAGATGGCGGATGAGGCCTTGCATGCTACAGCTAGCTCGTTGAGAAAGGTGGTGGGTGATGTAATGGCGGAAGGCATGCAGGACCTCAAATCAGAAATGAAGAAGGAGTTGGCACAAGTGAGAACGAGCTTAACAGAGCAAATTAAAGTCCTGTTGAGCGAGTTGACAAACGAGATGAATCAACAGGTTAGCGCCGCTATCAACAAGACAGAGGAGATGGCTGAGCGCCTCGGAGAAGTGGAGAAGAGCATGACAGAAAAGGAAAGATGGGATATTGGAGCGAGAGATGCTATCGTCCAGCTACTAAATGAACAGAAATTATTTAGGGAGAAGATCACGGATTTGGAAGGACGCTCACATCTGAATAATTTGCGGATATATGGCATCGCTGAAAATGCGGAAGGTACTTCAATGCAGAGGTACGTGGAAAACATGCTTAAAACTGAGCTCGGTGACAGTTTGGACTTGGGCAGTGAGACGAATCTGGGCATAAAGAGAGCCCACAGAGTGCTGGGTGCGCAGCCTCCAGCTGGAGCCCCACCTCGGTCCACGGTGGTGCGTTTCCTGACATTTACCGTTAAAGAGCAGATCCTCCGCGCGGCGTGGAAGAAGCCGATATATATACAAGAAAAACGCATATTCTTTGACCACGACTATGCTGAAAACATACAGTTAAAGAGGAGAGAGTATGCTCCGGTTAAAAAAGTGCTCAAAGAGAATGCTATCCGGTTTCAAACCCCACTGGCCAAAATGCGCGTGCACTTTGACTCCGGCATGGTAATCTACAACAACGCGGAGGAGGCTGTGCGCAACCTGAGAATACGTGGATTCAAGGTGGGACCTGTGGCTGCAAATAAATCCAAAGTCATCACAGCGGAGACGATCAACAAGCTGCTGCCAACAGATGTGGTGGGCGCGCGACGCACTGGAGGCGCGAGCGCGCCTGGCGTGCGAGAGAGCGCACGGGAAAAGCTGAAGGTGTTCCAGCGGCAAGGTAGCGAGGACGTTGCTATGGATGAATAATCTCCCTCACTTATACTGAAGAAACATTTGGCCACCTCACAGAGAAAAAAAACAAACGAAAAAATAAAATAAAAAAATAACAACAACTTCAGGCCAGCTCATCAGTACATTCAGAACGTTAAGAGGTGGCTGTCTCTGCACAGGTTGAGGACTGTGACCCTCCTTCATAACGTGAGAGATGAAGAGTCGATGCAGGTGACTCATAAACAACTTTTTCAGTTTCCTTTCTTTAGGTAGGCAACTAGGCAGGGGCCCACCTAGTGGCAGTTCCCTTTACATAACAAGGAATAAAGGATCCTCTTATTTGGAAGACCTGTTCAGTGTTATGACAAGTTTTGTGTGTTTCTGTTCTTTGTGTGTTCTGAGGGCTAGGAGTGTCAAGCAGGTGAAAAAAAAAAACATGGTTGTACTTAGAGGATATGCAGTTTTATAATATATATCAGTGGCGGCTGGTCATTTTATTTTATGGGGGGCGCCATAAACAGTTGAATTTTTTTTAAACATGTGTAGAAGTATGCATAATTATGTTTGTAGTAAAGTAAAGCAAAAGTTTGATCATGTTTTCATTTGTATATATCAGGTGTATCCATTTGTATAAAACTATCATTAATAAAACATGGTTCATCTTCACCTTGTTTGAGGCATCAGTGTGAAAAAAGAATGGGAGTGTTCTGCTTCCACTTTTCAATTTTTGGACAACCTCTATCATATTCTGTTATCATTATTTTAGTAATACAATTAGAACTGGAACCAGAAACTGTAAACTCTTCTATTAGAACTTGAACCAGATAAGTTTGAACCCTGCTCCAATGTTGTGGGCCTTGCTGCCCTTCCACTTGGTCTCTTGGACACATAAAACATCTACCTTCCTTCTCTGCATCATGTCAGCCAGCTCTCTACCTTTGCCTGTCATTGTCCCCACATTTAGAGTTGCAACCCTCAGTCCTACATTCTTCACTTTCCTCTTCTCCTCTGTCTCCTGACACGTTTCCCTCCTCGTGGTCTTCTACTAATAGTAGCACAATTTCTGCTGACACCGTTTGTCAACAGCACCGGTGGCGGTCGTTGGAGGTTGTGCAGGTGGTAAGAGGAGAGACAGGTGAGGAGAAGTCTGTCTCTCCTTACCTGTCTGTCTCTCCTCTTACCACCTGCACAACCCTGAGAAATCTAAAGAACTTCAAAAGTTCTAAGTCCAGAAACCATAGAGAAGAAACCCAAAAATCCAGAACCAGCTGATCCACAACTTCTATAGATGCTGGTCCACAGCATCCAGAACCAGCTGGTCTACAACATCTAAAACCAGCTGGTCCACAACTTCCAGAACCAGCTGGTCCACAACTTCTAAAACCAGCTGGTCCACAACATCTAAAACTAGCTGGTCCACAACATCTATAGGAGTAATTTGAAAGGGGCTTTGTTTTCATTCTCAAGATCAATACAGTGTTAAGAGTATAACACCACCAGTGACATTTATTTAGTATATAAAATTATTAATATTTGATCATTTTTATAAGCAAATTTAAATAAATGTAGCCATCAGAGTCCATACTGTACAATAATAACCTGCACTGGCAACCTAACTCCACAAACAAACAAAGAACAAAACAAACTCACTCACCAGTTGCCACTTTTAGAAACAGTCAGCTGAAGGCTTTTATCACAAACAGACTCAGAGTCACCTAAAAGTGGAGAGGATATCAGTCAGGAATGGTAATATAATATCAGCATTACATAAAGGCTAGCATTAACATGTTAGCTAACAAACTAACCAGTTGCCACGTTTAGATTAACAGTCAGCTGGAGGCTTTTTTCACAAACAGCCATAAGTTGAGAGGCATATCAGCCAGAAATGCAAATAGACATTAGATAAAGGGCTTTAAAACTTACCTGAGCATGCCTGCTTGAGTCAATGACACACGGCAAATTTTCCAGACAAAATTATTATTTTTTTTTAAATAAATAAATAAACGCCGGAAACACGCGATCGGTAGGCAGAGCTCATGTTAGACTGTCCAGGGCGGTCAAAACTGCGCCCAGCGTTATCCCATTTTGTTGTAACATGGGGCATCAGTACGCATGCGGCAGTTATAATTAGAGTCAATGGATAAGCTCAGAGTGCCCCAAACAAAACAGGAAGTACGTCACGAATCAGAAAATGTTTTTTGAAACAAACAATAACTCATCGTTACACATAAAATATTTATCCTACACAACTAAAAACATATATGCATATATTTCAAAATATTTTTATTTTGTTATTTCATTTTTATAAAAAAAAAATCTTCAAATGGTGAGGAGATGCAGAGCTTCCAGGTGGGCGGCGCCCTAGCGCCCTCTAGTGGCGGCCGCCCCTGATATAT
>JBBPBX010059130.1:0-21872 GCA_038048925.1 Garcialebias charrua | reverse complement strand
GGCCGCCATGTCTCTCGTAAATCCGGAATTTCGCTCGTAAATTGGAACGGTTTCGCTAGCGCGACTACAAACACTCTATTTTCATCCAAAAACTGCTTATGAGTGCATAAAAATGATCGGAAACGTGTGTCCATATGCTTAGCTAACTAACTGTGGTGAAAAAACACATGAAAACTCAGTATTTTTTGCGTTTTTTCCAAAAATTCGCCAGCTCGTAAGTCTGGAACCTCGTAGATCAGAGCGCTCGTAATTCGGGGACTACCTGTACAGTAATATAAGCATGGCCCAAAGTCTAATCCCGTGCTCTTCCTTAAAATATACCTGCTGCCTTCTGACTGCATTTGTGCTTACAGCATGTTTCTATCTAACACACTGTCTTTAATGTTTTATCCTTTATAGCTTTCAGTTTCTATTCTGTTTTCAGTGATAATATATTATTTATCCATGTTTATATTTTGTAACATTGCACTTTCTGTTTTAGCCGTGTTGGACAGAAATAGGTGAGCTTGTTCAAAATGACAGACTGGAGAACAAGAATGACACGTCGGAGAACGACTCCCTCTGTGACCGGGTTGAAGATTGGACAGACGTCGTTTCTAATTGTGCAAAACTGTGTGAATTCAGCCATGACAGGGCCTGTCATACAAGGACATAAAACTGAGAAAAATCAATCAATTCAAATGGGTTTTTGTCAACACTGCACTTGCATTCATGGTCAAAAGTATTCTGACTTTGTACAATCCAGAAAAAAAAAAATCTGATTTTTAACAGGCCTCCAAAACACGAATGTCAGGAGATAATCTTTTTACCTTTGTGTATATCATTGCTTATCATGAACCATTGGACACATTTTGACGAAACTTTCACAAAGTAATGATTGAATTCACATTCATAACTGTTAACTTTAGGAGTCTATCCGATTAAAGATGGCCACCATAGATAAATGAAAAGGCAAAGCACAAATACTGCTGCAGTTCAGTCAATTATATATATCGAGCTAAAACTTGGTGTGGTAGTAGCTGAGAGTCATCCCCAACTCATACCATCAGAGCTAGTTTTTGTGCAAGACCTTTGCTTAAAACTTAAGCATTACCTGTTGCAGCCAACTCTGTTGATATGTTAGCGAAATATCTTGTGAACCACTGAATGTGTTTTAATGAAACTCCCAGAAATGTTTCCTTGGATACACTTCTACAACTGCTCAGCTTCTGAAGTCAACCTGAATCAAAATGGCCGCTACAGTTAGTTAAATTTACCAATCACAAATGTGGCGTTAACGCAGTCATTTTTACAGAAGCATAGCTAAAATTTGCTGTGGTGGTAATTCAGCTTGTGCAAGATCTTTATAACATTTTCGTCTAAGATGGCAGGTGACATGCATTCCTTCAAGGGATGCTATTTTTAATCGTTTACATGTTTGACTGCGTTCGAATGGAACACGATTTGCAATTTCACTGAAAAATGACAATGTCAGCATGCTTTTATTTTGCCTTGAGTGCTACTGAGCTGTGTCACTACGTTATTGCAGCATCGTTATTTCTTCGTTGAAACTTTAAAACCAAGAAGCACTTGTCATCATTTGCGCATGTCGTTTCCACCGCCCTTCAATCCCAAGCGCGTCCCGTAAATAAATGCAGACAGATTTTTGATAACAAGCCAGCAAAGCTTTTTAGCCAAGGCCGTTTGTCGGTTCAGGTACTGCTTCCCTCTTCGTAACCTTCACTTTCCACTTCACTGTTCCCTTCCCCCAATTTACCTTCGTCAACTTCCCACCTGCAACCTTGTCCCTACGAGCCCCCTTGCTTCCTCCTTTCCTTCTTCTTGCGTTTCTTTTCAAGCTCCCCTCTCTTTGTCCTTGTAACGTTATGAGGGTTCTTCTTCATGTGCATATGTTTATATTGGACATGAATCACTCTCTGAAGTGATCAAACCACTCATCATGAAAGATAACAACAAAAAAGTTAAATCGTGTCATCTGGAACAGTTTCTTTAAGAGAAATGTTTCGCCTCCCATCTGGAGGACGTTGTCCGTCTGCGGCCTGCCAACCACATCTGTCCCATAGGTAGCCTTCATTGCTGTGTTTCAAGCCAACCTCCTGTGGAATCTCAGAAGCTTTTAACGCATGCAAACAGAGTCCACCTGTCCAAAACAATCAATCATCGTGTACAACAATCAAATGTTTTAGGCCAGATGGCCAACTTGCTACTCACAGAACAGCCTGAGGACAACCAAGTCCAAAATGGTTCAGAGGTTTGATGCCATCCGGGCTAAAACATTTGATTGTTACCGTACCAGCTTTACTTATAGAGCACTTTAAACACCCGTATAGGACCAAAGTGCTATACACATAATAAAACATTCATACAGTCAGATGACAAAATAAATCTGGCAACCTTCTCACTGAGAGGCGGCAGCTCTACCAACTGCGCCACCGTGCCACTCTTTTTAGCATGATTCAACCCACAAAATAAATGTAGCAGAGAAGTCCATCAAAGTAAAGTCAGGTCCCCTGGATGTTTTTTTTTTTGTTTAAACGTTTTGTCTTTCATCCAAAAGACTTCCATCAGTCCGAGAAGCCACAAGAAACTTGGTCGTAAAAATAGCAACTTCATATAGCAGAGAAGTATTTAGACTCAATAACATACAGGGAGTCCTCGAGTTACGGTGCCCTCGACCTACGGCAACTCGGACTTGCGAACGGACCTACGAACAGTACAGTTGTCCATTAAATACAGCACTGGTATGATGAAAGTGTGTTAGCTAACCGTTTGTAAACAAAGTTCTGTGCATGTTTATGAACCAGTATGTACGCTTGTGTTGAAAAACGGGTGTTTGACGCAGCGCTAGCATACATTTTCTGACTTACGAATGAAAATCCGGACTTACGAAAGCACGTGCTATAGGTTCAGACTTACGTCAAAATCGGGTTACGAACGGTCCTTAGGTCCGGAACTCGTTCGCAAGTCGGGGACTCCCTGTACACAGACTCGTTTAAGAGCCTCTTCAAACATGTAGAACCTGCAGTATTATAGATTTTTAACCATATTTTTGGTTTTACTTTGCAACAGTTAAGGATAAATATGCTATTGGTAATACTTTTTAAAAGTTTCTCTAAGATTTTCTCATGAACTGAAGGGCTTCCCAACCCCAACTTTGAGAACAACCACGGGTAATGTAGCAAGTTTATAAAATGCATCATTAGTGATGGTTTAGGGCTCTGTCATGGACCATGACTTAGTATTAGTGATGCAGAGGTGTATATTACAGTAAGGTGCTTTCACATGACACCTTAGAGTGGTATGATGGAGCTTTACGGCCACGCTAAGAAAAAAAATATTACATTGGCACGCAAAAAAAAAAGAAAAAAGAAAAGCCATACATTTATGAGAATAAAGTTGAATTAAGTCTTAATATTATGAGAATAAAGTTGCACAATACTTTTTTTTACAGCTCTCATTTATTTATTTATTTTTTCCATGCATCGGATGCACGACATGACCTGTCAATCAATCCAGTAGGCGTGTCAGCAAATGACCAATCCGAAGCTAAATGCTCCTTACCTGCAGAGCTGCTGCAGCCCATCAGAGCGTACTACCTTATTGTAAGCAGGTTCAAAGGTTCATTTGTTTTTAAATGCCTGAACAACCTTGCCCCGCTATATTTGTCTGAGCTGCTTCAGCCCTACTGCCCTCCTCGATCTCTAAGATCGAGGAGGGCAATTTCTCAATTTCTTTAGTTTTAGCAGGTCGCTTTCGTAAATGAGCCCATGAGGTTCAAAAGATTTACCTGACTAAATAAAGGTTGAATGAAGATCAGCTGATCAGTTGCTGCTGACAGTCCCCAAAACGTTGGTTACGTACTGTAACCCCAGATTATATGAATGCAGGCGGAGCCCTTTAAGCCACGCCCTAGTGGATTTACCCCTGCGCTCCGCGCCAATCACTGAAGACTTCTAGTCCACGCCCACCTGCCGTGGGCCCCGCCTCGGTCTGCTATTTATTCTGTTGCTGACCGAGAATCGGCTCCCAATAAGGTAAAAAAAAATTCACCAAAAGAGCCTGAGAGGCCCGGGGCTTAAAGGGCTCCGCCTGCATTCATATAATCTGGGGTTACAGTACGTAACCAACGTTATATTTCATGCAGGCTGTCGCCCTTTAAGCCACGCCCTAGTGGGTTAAAGGCGAAGCAGGATATGGTCCATGCCTCACTGGGTCTGACTGGAACCAACAACCTGGCAACCGCCACCCTTACTGAAGGTACTAGCAGGTGCGCAACCTGATACTGATGGTGAAAAACAACATCAGTAGAAAAACAGAGTCAGAAGCAGGAACCACACGTTCGACTGACTCAGCTGTACGGTGTCGCCCATCAATAAAGACAGAAACGACTGTGTCATTTAATCAATAGTTTCATTGATAATGAAAGTTTTTACTCCGTTGCAACCTTGAGGACAGAAATGTCAAGGAGGAGCTGGAGACATCTCGCAGATAAAAACGGATAAATGGAGTTACTGACGACCAGGAAGCTGCAGAGCAGATATCCTGTACCGACAGACCGTTGACCAAGGCAGTGGAAGCCGCCATTCCTCGAGTGGAATGAGCTTTAATGCCCTCGGGAGGCTGCAGCCCAGCAGAACTGTAAGCCTGGGAGATGGCCTCACACAACCAATGCGACAACCGCCGAGGGGTCAAAGGTTGACCCTGAGAGCCTTCTCTGAAATGTGCCAAGAGCTTATCAGATTTACGTATTGCAGCTGTGCGTCCTACATAACATCTGAGAGCTCGAACCGGGCAAGCAAGTGAAGCTGTTCCTCCTCTGGTTTAGAGTGAGGAGGAAGGCAAAACCCGTCCAGTGTGATGATCCTGGACTTGAATGAAGACGTTATGACCTTAGGCGTGAATGCTGGAATAGGCCTAAGTTCAGCAGAACTCCCATCTCCTTGTATTTTTAAGAAGGAAGGAGAAACTGACAGTCCAGAAAGGTCACTTACTCTTTCAGCTGACGTAAGAGCCAACAACAGAGCCGTTTTAAATGACAGGAACTTTAGTGGAACCTCATTTAGAGGCTCAAAAGGATCCTTAGTTAGTGCGTTCAACACAGTAACCAGGTCCCATAGAGGAGCCAAGGACCGTGAAAACTGGCCTAAGACGGCGAACACCCCTCAAAAAATGTTTCATTAGGGGATGATTAAACACGGTTCTATCATTAAACCCCTCATGACATGATGAAATTGCTGCAGCATACGTTAATGGTGCTGAAAGCCAAATTTCTGTCTAGCAATAGTTGTAAGAAAGACAAAATTGGACCCAAGTGACATGAACATGGGTCCAGATGTGTGTCCACGCACCAGTGCTGAAAAGCAGCCCACTTTGAAGCGTAAACAGTTATTGTAGACTGTGCATGTGAGCCCTGAATGGTTCCAATGACATCTTTAGAGAACCAAGGTTTTCTAGACGCTGTCGTTCAGCATCCAAGCCCACAGATGCTGGCCTAATACCGGAGGGCTCCTTATTGCACCCCCTGCCTGCAGTAGAGCATCGTCTCTCCAAGGAGGTCTCCAGGAGCGGCCTGTCAGCTGCTGCAGGACGGAAACCATGGTGTGTTCACGCGCTCTGGAGCGATCAGAACGACTGATACTCCCTCCTCTCACACTCTTTCCAGCAGTGTTGATAGCAGAGGAACTGGAGGGAAGCATAACTCAATACCCTTGGCCACGGATTGTGAGCAAAGCGTCCATCCCCAAGGGGGGGTCGAGGGGACTCAGGGAGAACAGGGTGCACTGTGATTTCTCTTGCGTCACAGACAAATCACTTCCCCCCCGAACCTGGTCCAGATTTTAGGCACCAGGTCCGGGTGTAACGTCCGATCTCTGTCCAGAGGCCCCCCTCTCGACATGATGTCGGCACCTCTGTTTAGCACACCTGGGATGTAAACAGTCCTCAGTGATCTGAGGTGAACGTTTGCCCAGCAGAGCAGCTCCCTGGCTGTTTTCAACAGCTGGGCTGAGCGAACCCCGCCCTCGCGGTTTAAGTAAGCTGCGGCTGTTATGTTGTCCGTGTGTACGAGGACATCCTGGTGATGAAGCATGTGCACAAAGTGTTTGAGAACCTTGTGTATTATTAATAACTCCAACAGGTTTATGTGGTGAGACGTGCCCACGTCCCGCCCACTGTCTGAGACTGACATGTCCCCCCCCAACCGGAAAGAGACGCATCGGTAAAGACCGCCTTCCATGATGTGACTTTGCCCAGGGAAACCCCCTCTGTCAGAGTCCTGGGATTCCCCCACAACACCAGGTCCGTCCTCACAGACAGGGGACCGTGAGCTGGCGCCTTTTGTGGCGTACAGTGTCTATTTTCTGACGAATAGTGTTCAATAAACGTAGTTTTACCACTGTGTGGCCAGCGGCCCTCATTCCTAACATCCGCATAATTGTGATCGCCGACACCGAAGTGTGTGGCCGGACGGACGCGGTGGAGGAGTGACGTCAGCGAATCTGTTCTCTGGTTCGAGAGAACGGCTGTCATTGTTAATAAGCATAAGTTGACACCCAGAAAAGCTGGTGAAATAGAGTTTTTCTCCAATTTATAGCGGAGCCTCAAACAGGTCAGATGACTCACCAGAATCTCCGTCTGTGTTGCTGCCTTGAATGAATGAATGCCTCTATCTTGGATTCAGACAGTAGCAACAGATCGTCGATTTAATACATGACTCGGAAGCCCATTGAACGCAGCGTTTATAACGCTGCTTCGATGACCTTCGTAAGTCAGTGACGCAAGCGCATGCCCGTATGGTAGGCGATTGAACTCGTAACAGGTTCCCTGAAAGGGACGGCCGTGGTGTAGTGGTAATGGCAGTCGTCTCCCGATCGGAAAGTTGGCGGTTCGACTCCCGGGACTCGCACCATGTGTCGTTGTGTCTTTGGGCAAGACACTTAACCCTGAGTTGCTCCCGGTAGGACTGGAAAGCACCTTGCATGGTAGTCTGCCACCACCGGTTTATGAATGTGTGTAGCATTCAATATATGTGTAGCACTTTGAGATTTTCAGTAATGAAAAGTGCGTTATAAATTGAATTAATTATTATTATTATTATTATTATAAACCTGAGGAACTTCCTGTGTTTTGGGACGATAATCGCCTCTGAGATCGATTAGTACCATCTAGTCCCCTGACGTCACGTTTCCGAGAACACTCTTCAATGTTAAAATATGAAAAGCACTTTGAGATTTTTATTAATGAAAAGTGCATTACAAATTGAATTCATTATTATTATTAAAAGGACGTTTCATAATGCAGTCGTTGAAAATAGACAAGGTTAAAATCGGTCTGAGATCCCTTGATTTCTTGGAAACTAGGAAATTTTATGGGTAAAACCCGTTCATTTCGTCGTCCGAAGGAACCCCGGAAATGACGTAATTCGCCGAAAGTTCCTGTAGTTCCAATCTTAGCGCCGCCCCCTGTGCAGGAGACGAGAGCTTCGTCTCCAAAACTCAGTTGAACCTGGGCGGTGTCATTACAAACTGCAGAGTGTAAACGTCGCGAACCAGACGCCGCAACCATTTGTTCAGAGAGCAAGTTTTCAGCCAAACCGCTCTGTGATCTGTCAAGGGGGCAGCCATCTTGTTCTGCTACCTGAGTAGACAAAATTTGGCCTCTACCGCCGCCAAGTGGACAGAGTCCGCGGTGGCCCAAGGGAGGCTGGTCTGAGAGACGTATACTACATGTCACCTCACGAGTGCAGCACTGACACACGTTTGAATCATGTGAGCATGAGAGACGTCTTTTCTGAGACGGGTCATAGACATTACCTGTGGCTTGACTCGATGTTGAAGAAGACAGAAATGTCCTGGCTGGAACAATGTGTCCAGACCAGGCTCATGAAAGTTAACTGTGTTAACAAGTGCAGATATTTGCATGACTGTGCAGTGCATCGCTGTGTGCCTGCAGGCAGTCACGTACGCCTGCCCCCGTCTTCACGTGGGGAGGCGGGGCTGGAGTGGTTACCGGGGGAACATCGAAACCACTCGTAGCTCGGCTTTGTGTGAAGGAATTTGTTTTGTTTGTACTGCACGAACATGGAGATGCGTGCAGCCGTGCACACGGACCTCGGAAGAGGCAACCAGCATGTCTGAATAACAAACACTGTTTTCAAAGACAGAATCTTTATTGTCAGAGAACAAAAAAACTGCTGAACTCATCCCCTCCACTCCGTCACTTTGTAAAACATGTCTCTTTTAGCACTGTGGTGCTGGCTGGCCCATGGGGTCTGCTGGCGACCCCTTCCTCTGGAGCTCCCGGCCCGCTGGTAATAGTGAGCCGGGTGTCCTCTGGACGGAGCTGGGGGCACAGCGAAGGTCTGTGACGGGGATGAAAGTCTCTGCACGCTGCGGTTTTTTCTCACCTGCTGGAGCGCGTCCGTGGATGAGCGCAGCTGCTTGAACACGGTCTGGTAGTGCTCACTGAACAGACCCTGTGTTGAGATCGGCCCCTGACGTTAAAACTTCCTCCGTGACTGAGGGAGACAGTTTGAGCAGACTTGTTGGAGCAGCGTGGCCCACGCTGTGATCCGAGCAGAGCAGGTCGCAGTGCCCCGCACAGGTTGGTGATCGCTTCGAGAGCTGCTCCAGCCTTCTCGTGCGTCAGCTCCCGCCCGACTCCGAGCGCCAGGTGCACAATGTTATTTACCGCGCACCAACCTGAGAAGCACACCTGTGGATGCGTTCCTGCATCTTTGTGGCGAACTGACCTGCAGGTGCGGGCGGTGTGACGGGCTTCCCCACATGTTTTGTGGCTTTCAGTCCAAAAACCCGCGGACGAGCTCTGCTCCACTCTCTGCCTGCAGCAGGGAGAGGATGTCCGGGACGCACGGCCAGGGCATCTGCGCCTGGTTCACCAGCATCGCAGTGAAAGGTCCAACCAGGAGCGGCGTCGAAGACGCCTGTGTGGTGCCTTCAGGGACCGTCATGGTGCACGTCCGCTGCCCACCTGATGATGTCGGGCAGCGCGTTGGCCAGGTTGATGTGAGGACCCTGCTCGACCGTGTCGGGCTCCGGCTGTCCCTCACCTGCAGGAGACGGTGCCCTGCTGCATGACTCCTCCGTGTCAAAGCTTGCGGGTCACTGGGTCCAGATATGCTGGTGGGCAGGCTGGTACCTGCACGTTGGTCGTGGGGGCCATGCCCACCACAGCTTCTCCCTCGGTGGGGGGTAGGATCGGTTCCGCGCACTTCAGAGAAGTGGGGCAACACGACGGCTAGCACCTTCCAGCTGGGGAATGAAGGGTGAGACCGGACCTGAACCCCCAGCGGGGGACAGGTCGGCCTCGCTAGCTACCCCCGTGGACGCGTAATCCCCCTTCTCCAGGAACCACAGGGAGGGGGAAGCGACCACCATCGGCTGAGCCTCCGCTGCCATTCGGCCAACGAGGTCGAACCGGAGCTCCTTCTAGTCCTCAGACAGGAGCTGGCAGGCGAGACACTCCGGGTGCTGAACCACTGCCTGCTGTGCATGTTCGGGTCCAAGGCACATCTCGCAGGCAAGATGCTTGACGGCCTGCAGCATGAAGCCGGGTTTGCATCCTGTGCATTTCCTAAGGATCTTCTGGAATCCATCGTAGAAAGAAATCTTCTGAATCATATGGCGTGAAAATTTTTAGGGAGCCGATTCTCGGTCAGCAACAGAATATATAGCAGACCGAGGCGGGGCCCACGGCAGGTGGGCGTGGACTAGAAGTCTTCAGTGATTGGCGCGAAGCGCAGGGGTAAACCCACTAGGGCGTGGCTTAAAGGGCGACAGCCTGCATGAAATATAACTAGGCTGAAGTTCAGAGGTGACAGAGCGTTTGCTGTCGTTGCTCCCAGGCTGTGGAACAACTTACCCTCGAGTGTCAGACAGGCCTCCTCTCTTCCTGTTTTTAAATCCCTTTTAAAAACACACTTTCATTCTTTGGCTTTTAAAACATGATCTTATTTTTATGGCATTTTAATACACCTGCAGAAAGACTGGTACATGTATTTTTATTTTTACATTTTTTTGTATGTTTTTTATCGTTTTAATTGACTTGTCTTTTATGTTATTGTACAGCACTTTGGTTAACCTTATGGTTTTTGAAATGTGCTTTACAAATAAAGTTGATTGATTGATTCAAAGTCCTGATACTGATAATAATCTGATGCTGACGTGCTACAGATTAACGATCTCCTTATTTGAGTAATAATATTGGCGGTAAGGTATTTAAACACTTACGGGCCACCATTAATGTAATAATATAGGACTTATTGGTCAGTTTACTGACTTACCTATATTTTAGAGAAGTTGGAACAGACTTGATCTGACCCAAATTCATTCGCGAGTTCACCCTTTTTCCGGTATTAAATTGTTTTTACTGTGACTAGACAAAATGTAATTTCACGAGGGACTTCAACTTATGTTGATCTACCAAAAGATAGACCTTTTATTGAAATAATCACAAAAGTACATTAAACATTTGTATCGATATTAGCTCTGTAAGGGAACATGAGGGAGACCATATATTGTGTCTTTAAACACATATAGTGCCACCCAGATGTAACTAAAGGATTTTAACAGGGGTCAGTATTAAGCTGACCTCTTTATCCTTAATTAATCTACTTATTCAGATTGAATAGTAAATTCACGGATTCTTTTCTTTTTCAGTTTATTCAATATTTCTGTGATCTTTGTGATGGATAAATAACCATAGCCATTAAGTGACAGAAAACGGTGATTTTAGTTTGGTATGCCAGGAGACACTACCATTTATTTAAAATAAATCAACTAAAATCAACATTATTACACTTGATTGACAGGATTTCACTTTCTTGCAATTTAACACGCATCAACACACTTAATGTAACACAACAGACAAATATGATGTTAAATATTTAGTCTGAGGGCTCTTAGCTTAAAAATAGTTTCCAGCTTAGATTGAGAGGGAAAGGAGAGGAGGAAAGATTTAAGGAGAATTGGGAGGTTGAGAGAGGAAGTTTATCTTGCATTTATGAAACCAGATGACACTCTTCCGTACGCGTCCAGCTAAGATATCATCACACCTCCAGCAAGCAAACAGCGGCTCCTTTACCTTAAGACGTCCGCCTCGGTTCTGGTAAAGAGCTGTGATCAGCTTTGGACTGACGAGTCGTCGGTCCCGCAAGTCCAAGCTGGACTCCAGACGTGTTTACCTTGTCGGTGTCGGTGATACTCGCTTTCGTCGGCAGAAGCCGTGGCAATCGTGGTTTTTTGGCTCAAGATAATTATTCCAGGAAGGAATAACAAAGTTTGAGCTTACGCTCATTCGAAGTGGACTCATAACAGCAAGTTATCAGTCCCAGCTGGATGACGAAGGTCGTTAGCTCTTGACCAAGCGTACCCCAGCCCTTTGGGAAGGTTCACATCTCTTTTGAAGCTCCCAGCAAACTCTGACGTTCCAGCCACAGCTTAGAACTTAAAGCAGGATCAAAGAGAGGAGTGAGCTTGTGTTATCGCGACCCAAGGTTACAGCCAGCAGCAGAGAGAAATGTTTAGGAACAGACAGAGAAAGCTGGAGCCCTGCTCATGAAAACAACGGATTAGCTGTCTTCTGACTTTCTAAACAGAACCGTCTGGTCTCTGTGACCCGAGATTTCACCTTTAACACAGCAGTGAACACAGTTTAAACTCTTACAGAATAACATAGCTTAAAAGCACACATCATGAAAATGACAAAAGTTATTCTTTTGATCACATCAGCCTAAAATCAAAGATAGAAATAGTCTCTTTTGGTGACTATGTGACTAATTTGTAGTAAATGTCTTGCTTTACTGAGAGGTCAGTAAAGGTCATCACTGGACAGTTCAGGAACCTTAGTTTGACCCTGGGTAGGTCCACTACAGCTCTGAGTTACTAACTACTTGACAAGAATTCAAATTAAAAACAGACAGTTAGAAACTTTTCTGTTGGCACATTTACTTGAAGTTTACTGGCTTAGGGAAAAAGAAGAAATAGGAGGAATGAAAGCTAAGTTTAACGGAAGTTAATTATTTTGAAAAGACAGGGTGACACTTTCCCACCACGGGTTCAGCTGGACTTTTCACACGTTCAGGACACAATCAACGCCTCGTTACCTGTTGACGAACGTCTCTGGAGATAAGAGTTGAAGTTTTGTGGACACTAACGGACTGTGTTGTCCAGTTCACGTCCAAATGACTTCCGCGCGTGTGTTGCTGACAGACGGGCGAAAGAGCGCTTCTCCCGGCAGGAACAGAGCCAGCTCCTGGCTGAGCTTTCAAAATAAAACTTTCCAGAAAACAAATTCTTTCAGAAGATGAGTGAATGAGGCACAGTAAGCTTTACTGTAACTCCGCTGAGAAACATAGGTCTAATTGACACAATGACCAGGACGTTTCCAGCTTTTTCCAGAGGAGAAAAACAGTTGTTAGAAAGTTCTCCCCTTCGACACTAAAGTCAAAACGGAAGTAAGACTTTATATGGAGGGTGGAGTCTACCACCTCCTGAATGGCTTATTGGTTGGTTTAACAAAATAACGGATGGATTTTTCATCCCCATAGGCAGAAGGTCTCTGAAGGACAGTAGGAAAACTTGTTTATAGAATCGGCCAGATGGCCGCTTGTGAGCACAGAGAATATTATGGCTAACTTCACAGACAACACAAAAGAAGCTGCAAGTTAAAAGTTTACCCTGACCTTGTGCCTTAGATTCAAAGACTGCTTGTTCTGCAGAAATAAACCAGCAGAAGGGTCAAACTCATGCAAGTAACAGATCATCATTAAATGACAAAAGTATACTGTAGATCAATTCTGAATTAACACACATTAAAAAGAAAGTTCAATCTGATTAATTGGTGTCCATTAATTCAAAATAATTGTAACAAAAATGGTGTCCACGTGTCTCCTTGAGAGCTTCAAGAAAGTGTAACACTCAGAGTTCAGAGAGATGTGAAGAGGTTTAAATCCCATAACTGACATGAGAGTGCTACATCTCTACATTTGTAAAACCAATACCAAAGTATAACTTAACAAGATGCTCAACTTTTCTCATTTTACCACAGTTAAAATGTGGTAAACCTGCTTTATCATGTCGGAGTTCGGATAATATTACGACTAGGGCTGGGCCATATCATATCGTTCCCGGTAATACCGGTTAAAAAAGCTTGCCCGGGTAAAAAAGTTATATCATGATATGCTAATTTCATGACGTAATACGTCGGGGTATCCCACCCCCTTAATATCCGAGCGACCAAACCGAGCTGCGCACCTCCCTCCACCTTTCGGTACTGGTGTAACGCTAGCTAAAATGCTAAAAACAAACAACTCACATCTCAGCTTCTCTCTCCCCCCTGCTCTAAACTGCACAGGTACAGACAGATCCACTGTCTCCCCCTCCCCCCGCCCCGCACTGCTCAGCGTGTGCGGGCTGCATCTCTCCCTCTCTCTTTTAAACTGTCATTACAAACGCGTGGCTCAGCTGTCTCACACCGTCGTTCCAGAGGCAGGTTATTTAGTTGTTTTAGGAAACTACACATGCACTTCAGTTTTTGTGATGGATTTTGTTGATCTATATTTTGTGCAGACTTTTTCAAAATAATAACAAATCATTTTTATTTTTATTTTTTTATACTTGGAGACTGAATATTTTACTAAATAAAGTAATTTCAGTAAAAGTACCTCTTGTTTTTTAAATTTTTATATAATACAGTACTGCAAAGCAACGTGTTAAGTTAATTTTGTCAAATAAAAAAATTTGATTTTTTCATATATTTTTTTTGTTAGGCTATATCACGAAATTTATCGTTATCGTGATAATACTCTGAAATATCACGATATAATTTTTGAGCCATATCGCCCACCCCTAATTACGACTCATTTAGCTTCGGATTGGTCATTTGCTAACATGCCTACTAGGTTGATTGACAAGTTGAGCTATGGATCTGACTCATGGAAAAAACAAACAAGAGAGCTGCAAAAAAATAAATAATATTGTACGACTTTATTCTCATAATATTAAGACTTTATTCGGCTTTATCTTGTAATACTACAACTTTATTCTCGTAATTTTATGGGTTTAAATTTTTTTTTCTTTCTTAGTGTGGCCCTAAAGCTTCGTCGTAGAGTGGGACTTAGACGCCTTCAAGCCGCCTTGGTTTGATTTCTGAATGAACCAAGCAGTGACACCTGATGTGTCTTTGCGCTCCAAAGAGAAGTAGTAACAGAGCCAAAAAGAGTCAACCTGTGAAAAGATAAGCCTTGTTTGCAACTCAGTAAAGTGATGACATATGGTTTGTGCAACCCGGTTGCGAGTGCATCGACAAACTGATTTATCACCAAGGAAAGATTGATGACTCACATCAACTTCAAAGTCAAAGTAAAAGTTTCTTTATTGTCATTTACATGTGGTGCGAATGAAATAGTGTACACAGGGGTCCCAGTTACATCCAACAAAAGTATAAACTGTAAAGAAAAACAGTAATAAGATCGAAGATATAAACTAAGAATACACAAAGCACCAGTAGTGCAAAACAACAGGCCGAGCATCAGCAGCACGAACTTGGCATTTAGTAAAAAAAATAGTTAACCACAAAGAGGTAAACTCTAGCCTGGTTGAACCAGACCCTGTCCTTCACTTTGCTTCTGACTAGGGTCTGGCATTCCTCCCATTGAAAACGATTTCTCCGTAGATTTTTGAACGGACCAATCAGAGAACAGAAGGCGTAGTTTTGTTAGCTTAGCCTGGCGAGGTCCAGGCTATTCAGATAAAAAGCTCAGAAACCACTCGGTGGATCTTTTTTTTGCTACCAGTGTGTAATTATATGGCTCTAATTTACTGACTGTTGGCCTTGATGAAACATTTGAGATAAAATTCAATTTTTTATCATTTATTTTCGTAGCGCACCCGAGGCTGTTTGGAAAATGTCAAACCGAAACTATTTAAATCCAGCAGATTTGACCAGTTCGTGAATTGATTTAGGAACTGTTGAGCTCAGAAACACTTTATAACGTCAGCTAAGAAATATAGTTTTTCTCAGGAAAGAAATAATAGTTTTTTACCTTGTTTTGTTGAAAATTCCTTCGTGGCGGCAGCCATTTTAACTGACGACGTCAGTCCCAGGGTTGCCAGATAAACATAAATTTTATTTTATTTTTATTTTTTTTACCCCTTTTCAGTGCAAATGTTCACTAAACTCAACACACTATTAATCTTATCAGACCCTCACGCAGCAAATATGACAGTTTGGGTAAAAAATAAAATAAAATAAGCAACAGTACTAGATGATTCGTTAATTCTTATCTGGCAACCCTGTCAACGTCGTTCAAAACTCCGCCTTCTGTTCTCTGATTGGTCCGAACAAAAATCTACCGGAGAAATCCTAGTGGGTGGGTGAAGTCCCAGACTGTGCAGTGAAGGGAAATGAGAATTGAGCGGAGCTGTGCAGGAATGGCGAGGGCCAGGCTAGGTAAACTCAGTTATTTCATCAAGTTTTAAAAACATTACGAGGGAGACGTTTGTCACACATTGTGTTTTGCTCCAGTTCAACCCAGCTGAGTTCTCCTCCATGCCTGCTTTGGTTCCACGACACTCGCTTCATTTCTAAAAGCTTGTGCCTTTGCAGGACGGACTCCATCCGTGATTTACGAGAAGCAGCATATACAGTAGACAGAATAACCTGTGCGGCCATTTTGCGGAACTGTTTTACGAAAGAGCCTTTATGCTGACAATAAAATGACGTCTTTTCCAAAGACATTCCTGGTTAGTTAGTTGAAGGAAGCCAGACGTGTCCTGGATAACTTCGGACAAAGTGGCTTTGTAAAATGTGTGCCTTGCTGCAAGGGATGGAACTTTGGTGCTTGTGAAAAATATACATTTTTTAAAGTTGTTTTGAAAAAGTTAACTGATTTCTAAAAAAAAATTGTATCTTCCTGTATCTTATTTATTTATTTATTTTGTAGATCTTGTATGTTTTTTTTACTCACTCTCTTATTCTTTCTTCACTTTGTTCATAATTTGTCCCCTTTCTTTTTTCCACCCATTTTCTCTTCCCAGACTGGCAGGTTGCCACCCTAGCCTTGTTGCTAGGGGGTGGAGCCTTGGTGCTGATGTCGTTTCTGGTTGCTTTGGTTGCCGTGTGCATCGGCACAAGACGGCGGTTCTACGCTCCCGTTGCCTTCATGCTGTTTGCTGCAGGTCAACACACACATACACACACGCACACACACAATCAGATCACTTAATTAGTTAATTAAGATAAAGTAGCTGGAGGGCTGCCTGCAGGGTAATCATTCTAACAATTCAAACGCACTTGAATAATAATCCTTACTTCTTCATGTAATGAAATAGACACGCACACGTTCATGTGCTCGCTCAGTCACACAGATTTCCACTCTTTTCTAAATCATTTAGAGAAAATCCTATTTTTATGATTTAGGCTTAAATGTGGCGTCACGCCTGTCAAATTAATTTCCTCGGCCTGCCCTCATCCGAAGCCGCAGAACTACAAAGTTTTTCAGTTCCAGAAGTAGTTGATAAATGTCATCTATTCAAGCATAGAATATTTAATTAGTGAAAAGCTGGTTTGAAAAGTGTTTTTCTCAGCTTTAACAGTTTAACCCTCTGAGAACAACAACACTAAAGGATAAACCATTATAACTTGCATGAATGGCTTAAATACTGTATGTGGGTTGTGTAATTCCTCGTGAAATTAAGAGCTTTCTCATAAAAAACACAAAAAATAAAACCATCTGCTTTCAATTTTGTGGTTTTATGTATTAGGTCATAATAATAATGACTCGGTTTTACAATATTCGAACATTACACACACTACACTATCTTATTATTTATTAAACAAGCATGTAAGCAAACAAACAAACAAACAAACAAACCAAAAAGCCAAAATAAAAATGCCATGCTTAAAACAAATATGTCTACCACAATGCCAAGAAGGAAGGACATTAGCAATGACCAAAGAAGCAACTATCGCTGTTTATCAGTTTTGGAAGAACTTCTTAGAAAATTAACCCATAGCATCATCTATCCTAGAAGCACGGCGGCGTTTTTTTATTTTGTATGTTTATAGATCATACTCACTGTGCAATCTTTGTGCTCGACTCCGCGCCTTGTTTCCTGTTTTTGGTGTATTTTTGTAGCAGCTCCACATATAGAGGTCTGCAGAATTATGGGTCATTTTTGGTGTTCGTGTGTATGAAAACACTTTTAGAAATGGTGCATGTTTATGAGGATCTATCCATCCATCCATCCATCCATTATCTTTCCCTTATTCTGAAGTCGGGTCATGAGGGCAGCATCTTGAGCAGGGAGGCCCAGACATGTCTTTCCACAGCCACCTTCCAGCTCTTCTGGGAGGACCCCAAGGTGTTCCCAGGCCAGCTGAGAGACATGGACTCTCCAGAGTGTCCTTGGTCTTCCCTGGGGTCTCCTCCCAGTTGTACATGCCCAAGCACCTCTCTTGGGAGGTGCCCAGGGAGCATCCTTACCAGATGCCCGAACCACCTCAACTGAGTCCTTTCAATGTGGAGGAGCAGCGGTTCTTCTCCGAGTCTCTCCTGGATAACTGAACTTCGCACCCTATCTGTAAGAGAGAGTCTACCCTGCAAAGGAAATTCATTTCAACCGCCTGTATCTGCAATTTCATTCTTTTGGTCACTACCCAGAGTTCATGACCATAGGTGAGGGTGGGAATAACAACCTGGACCGGGGCATCAGAAAGGCAAAGAGGCAGTATTCTGGGAAAATAGCTCACCGTTTCAAGGACAGCAGGGATACACGCAGTCTGTGGCAGGGAATACAGACCATCACAAACTACAAACCACCCCCCCAGACCTGTGACAGCTCAGCCTCTGCGCTGAATGAACTGAATGAGTTCTTTGCTCGGTTCGAGGCAAGTAACAGCACACCAGCACATAAACTCCCCCCCTCTCCTGATGGCCAGGTGCTGACGCTGTCCTCAGACAGCGTAAGGCGATCATTCATCAAGATTAACGCCCGGAAGGCCTCTGGTCCTGACAACATACCTGGTCGTGTGCTGAAGGACTGTGCAGGGGAACTCGCAGCGGTCTTCACGGACATCTTTAACATCTCACTGAGCCAGGCCATCGTCCCCACCTGTTTCAAAGCCACCACCATCATCCCTGTCCCGAAGAAGGCAACGCCCGCATGCCTCAATGACTATCGCCCAGTAGCACTCACCCCCATCCTGATGAAGTGCTTTGAACGGCTAGTCATGAAAAGCATCACATCTGTCCTCCCTGACTCCCTGGATCCCTTCCAATTTGCATACCGACCTAATCGCTCAACCGACGATGCCATCTCCTCTGCCCTTCACACAGCTCTCACACATCTGGACACGAAGGACTCCTATGTTAGAATGTTGTTCATCGACTTCAGCTCGGCATTTAACACCATCATCCCCCAACAGCTCATCCTTAAACTGGACAGTCTGGGGCTGAACACCTCAATGTGTAACTGGCTGCTAGACTTCCTGACCGGGAGACCACAGACAGTACGAGTCGGGAGTAACACATCTAGCACCATCACATTGAACACAGGGGCCCCACAAGGATGTGTGCTGAGCCCCCTTCTATTCACCCTGCTAACACACGACTGCACACCATCATACAGCTCCAACCACTTCATCAAGTTTGCGGACGACACAACAGTGGTGGGTCTCATCAGCAACAACGATGAGACGGACTACAGGAACGAGGTGAGCCGCCTGGCCTTGTGGTGCGGACACAACAATCTCACTCTCAACGTGGAGAAGACAAAGGAGATTGTTGTGGACTTCAGGAAGAGGGATGCCCAGCATGCCCCTCTGACCATCAACAGCACCGCAGTGGAGAGAGTAGACAGCACCAAGTTCCTGGGAGTGCACGTCTCAAAGGACCTGTCCTGGAGCAGGAACACTGCAGCACTGGCAAAGAAGGCTCACCAGCGTCTCTACTTTCTCCGCAAGCTGAAAAGGGCTGGAGCTTCAACCCCCATCATGAGCACCTTCTACAGAGGTGCCATAGAAAGTGTCCTGACCAGCTGCATCACTGTGTGGTTTGGTGCATGTACTGCATCCTGCCGCAAGAGCCTCCAGCGCATTGTGAGAGCAGCTGAGAAGATAGTCGGCACCTCCTTCCCCTCACTGCAGGACTTACACAGCAAACGCCTCACTCGGAAAGCCCACCGCATGGCAGGTGATCCCACACACCCACTACACAGCCGCTTTAGACTGCTGCCATCAGGGAGGAGACTGAGGAGTCTCCAGGCTCGAACCAGCAGACTGAGAGACAGCTCTGTTCATCAGGCAGTCAGGATGCTAAACACTCTGCCTGCTCTGCCCCCCCTCCCATTTGAACTGCCTTAACACTAAAACTTTCTCACACATTACCACAAACACAAAGATTTTAACACTGGACTCTGTGTCATCAAACGGGTTATTCACTAAACTCTCGGTCATGTGCTCATACAGTTTGCACTACTTCTCATACTTGCACTAATGTTTGTATTACATCACTGCCTATAATCATAATACTGTTTACATTCTCTGTTTACATTTATTAATACTGTTTACTTTTATTACTACTGCTTACATGTAATTACTACTGTTTACATTTACACTACTCTAATATCTACACCACTGCTGGTACATATACAGTGTGCTCTGAACGGTCTTATTTAGGGATGCCCAATGTGCCTTACTGCATATGCCACTTTTTGCCTCTATAACAACATCAACTACTACCTCATACATATACTGTGTACATTAACTCATACGCTGCTTTGCCACTTTGCAAATGTCAATGCTAGAAACCTTTAGTTTATTTTAGTTATACTTTTTATACTCTTTTTTTATACTAGTATGCAAAAACTCAGGACAGTATTATGTTCATTAAATGTTTAATGTTTTAGTTTTAGAGTTGGTGTAAATTTTCATACTCTTATACCACTATGCAAAAAACTCAGGACAGTGTTAGTTTTACTATTTTATGCTTATGTCTATTATTATATGTTTCAGTGTTTCAATGTTTAGATGTTTACTGTTGCACCGAGGGACTGAGAGAAACGCAATTTCGGTCCTGTGTATGTCCTGTACAGTACATATTGCAGATCTGACAATAAAGTTGACTTTGACTTTGACTTGACTTGAATGTAGACCGACCGGTAAAAAGAGAGATTTGCCTTACAGCTCAGCTCTCTCTTCACTATAGAGTCAGCAATAATGCAGGCTCGGCAGATATTTTTTTAAATGATAAAAAGGTTGTTTTGGATTTGTTTTCATGAGGATAAGGTCCTCAACTCTGGCCTGAATGGTAGCAGGCAATACACTTTCCTTCAAGGAAATCGACTGTTCCGTTTTCTGTTGTCAAAAATTTGAAACTTCAATAAGAAGCAATGGTTCCTTCTTGCCAAATACTGTACTGTATATAATCCCATGTGCTATGTATCCTTGTAAGAAGATGCTTTTCAATTCCATTGGAGTAGTGTTTATAATGTTATTGACAATCACAATCTGATTGAAAGAGCACAATGTTAAAAACTGTCCTGCATGCTTGTGTTTAAATTTGACTTTTAATTATTTAAAAAACTCAAAACCTTACTGACGGACTCAGCAGATTGATGGGAACGAGAGTCAAACTTGTATCCTTGCACAATTTCACGTGGTTTTGGATTAAAGTGTTCTTTCATCCTTGTAACCAAAGTCAAAAGTCAAAGTCAAAGTCAACTTTATTGTCAGAACTGCAATATGTACAGGACATACACAGGATTGAAATTGCGTTTCTCTCAGTCCCTCGGTGCAACAGTAACCATCTAAACACTAAACACTAAAACATTTAATAAACATAAGCATAAAATAGTAAAAGTGTAACACTGTCCTGAGTTTTTTCATAGTAGTATAAAAGTATGAAAATTTACACCAACACTGAAACACCAAACACCCCTAAAACACCAAACACCCAATGAACATAAGCATAAAATGAAATAATAAAAGTGTAATACTGTCCTGAGTTTTTGCATAGTAGTATAAAAAGTATAAAAAGTATATCTATAAAATAAACTGAAGGTTCTAGCATTGACATTTGCAAAGAGTGGCACAGCAGCATATGAGTTAATGTACACAGTATATGTATGAGGTAGTTGATGTTGGTATATAGGCAAAGTGGCATATGCAGTAAGGCACATAAGGCACATTTGGCATCCTTAGATAAGGCTAGTCAGAGAATGCTGTATATGTATCAGCAGTAGTGTAGATAAAAGTAGTGTAAATGTAAACAGTAGTAATAAATGTAAAGCAGTAGTAATAAATGTAAACCAGTATTAATAAATGTAAACAGTGAATGTAAACAGTAGTATGACTATAGGCAGTAATGTAATACAAACATTAGTGCAAATATGAGAAGTAGTGCAAACTGAATGAGCACATGACCGAGAGTTTAGTGAATAACCCGTTTGATGACACAGAGTCCAGTGTTAAAAACTTTGTGTTGAGTGGTAATGTGTGAGAAAGTTTTTTGTGTTAAGGCAGTTCAAATGGGAGGGGAGGCAGAGCAGGCAGAGTGTTTAGCATTCTGACTGCCTGATGAACAGAGCTGTCTCTCAGTCTGCTGGTACGAGCCTGGAGACTCCTCAGTCTCCTCCCTGATGGCAGCAGTCTAAAGCAGCTGTGTAGTGGGTGTGTGGGATCACCTGCCATGCAGTGGGCTTTCCGAGTGAGGCGTTTGCTGTGTAAGTCCTGCAGTGAGGGCAAGGAGGTGCCGACGATCTTCTCAGCTGCTCTCACGATGCGCTGGAGGCTCTTGCGGCAGGATGCAGTACATGCACCAAACCACACAGTGATGCAGCTGGTCAGGCACTTTC
>JBBPBX010059129.1:3691-21872 GCA_038048925.1 Garcialebias charrua | reverse complement strand
GAATCCCTGAGATCAATAACAACATTATTATCAGACATTTTCTTGAGGTTTTTTTGTCACTGACGTGTAATTACAGGAGTTAAAAGTGTGACAATTTGCCCCCATAATTGAACCATGAGAAACATTAATGAAGACGCGATCATTCAGAACCTAAAAACAGTGAAAGTTGCAGTGATGGGCAGACCCAGATGTGTTAACAAGATTCAGTGATTCCAGATAGTATGAGATCAGAAAATAATGACAATACAGTAATATGAATGGTGCAGAAAAGTCTCAGACCATAAAGCGTCACAAATTAAATGGGCAAATAAATGCGACGAGGTGGCCCAACTGCAGTTTGAGTTCATCCATTCATTCATCTTGATGTGCCCATAGGAAACAGGAGCTGGGTCCAGAATCAACAGGTAGAAACAGGTAATTTGCAGCAAATAGCAGTTGTTTAATGCAGTTTGTTTAGTTTTTTTTTTTAAATGGCACCAGTAATAACCTGTAGCATCTTAAGTACAATGGTGTTCACACTTTTTAACACAAGGGTCAAAGTTAAAGTTGAGCTGCAACTTTAATTTATGTTAAAAAAAACATATTAACCGTTTTGTTTTTCCATTTTTGAACTCTCAACAATGTAAGCTCACAATATTATAGTGATTTTTTTTTTTTCTAATTTAGGTGCGGAAAAACGTTTAATTTGTTGTACAAAATATTAAAAGCCTCACAAAAAAGTTACCTTATTAAGAGAAAATAATTATTCTTTGATTTGTTGGGTCTTTTGTATATTGTTCTTGGAAAGTAACTTTTAGACAGTTCTCTGGAACAAGGCACGAGTCACTTTTCTTAAGAAACAGCTGCTAAATAGAGGTCATGACCCGGTATCATCCTAAAAGTGAAAATTATTGTCAGCTCACAGTTTGAAACCCCACGAGAAATTTGGAATCGACACTAATAAAGGTGATTGAATTATGCCCAATCCGTATTCTGTCAACAAAGTCCAGTTTACCTCGGTCAATGAGTAAATCAATAGGAACATTTTCTTTGAAAGCACTTATGGTATTAAGCCAAATTTTATGACTTATCCAAAAAGGTACATTTTGGTTGGGGTCTTTTTGGCCATGAAATTGCAGTAAAAATGACTCGCGTGGTTAATTAAAAACAAAAACTTATTCAACATAGCCTTATTTTAATTAAAACATTTTACAGTACATCTGATTTTCTGCTAAACCTAAAAATGTTAAAAAGATATCACCAATACATTTGTAAAAAAAAAAAAAGTGTCTATCTGTATCAACCTCTAGCCTTTAGGGGTCAAAACTATACAAAAAAAAAAAATGGAGCTGCGGGCTGCACAAAACTCACTTTGAAGGCCACCAATGACCCACATGCCTCACTTGGATACCCCTGCATTAGGCTATTCTTATCTTCTGAAGAGGTAAACTTTTCAAACATTTTTACAGCCATCTCAAGCGATCTTTATTTCAAACCTGAAAAGGCTGCTAATTGAAAGGATGACAACTTAAATAACGCTTTTGTTTTGGGGGGAGATCATTTTTACCGGCATCCCCTCACATAAACAGCCTGTTCCCTTTTTTATTGAATCAAATAAAAAATATAAAAATTAACTCAAAATGGCACGTACCAACAAGCTGATTCTCAAAGATCTGAAAACTTGACACAGCAAAAGTATAAAGTGACTCAGCTCCTGTGCCTTTTCTTTCTTAAAGACAACAATGTTCATCCGTTGCAGACAGATTTTTCTCAATTATAAAGCTGCTGTCATGGCCAACGATGGGGACTAAAGTGAAAGTAAGTGAGAAAACGACCAAAGTCCAAAGAAAACCTTAAAAAACTTACATTTAAGTCAGAAATGAGGAGTGGTTTGCACAGTATAGGTCACTGCATATGTTTTAAAGTGACCAACTTCATGCAAAGTATTTTCTCAATAGAAAGTTTCTTCTTTCAAGAGGCAGTTTATTTAATAGTTGAAAGACTTGTTCATGTCTTTAACTACAGTTTTACCTGAAAGAGTTTGTTTCAGTGCTACCTTTACTAGCCTGGCCCTCGCCTTCCTGCACAGCTCCGCTCAATTCTCATTTCCCTTCACTGCACAGTCTGGGACTTCTCTCATAGACAACGATTTCTCCGGTAGATTTTTGACCGGACCAATCAGAGAACAGAAGGGGCGGAGTTTTTGGCCCCTAACCCACGCCCCCACCTGTCCCAGCGCAGCCAGCGAGCATTCGCATGTTCTCATTCAAAGCGATGCAAAGCGATGCAGGACTGTTTTATATGTGACACAAATTTATTAATTTCCCCTTCTTAATCCCTTATCTGGAGTTTTCTTTTGTTTTTTTTCTCCCAAAAGTCAAGTAATCGCTCCCTCCTCCTTCTCCTCCTCACCCTCCGCTGTGAAATGAACAAGGAAATGCCTCAGGTTGTCACGAGAGAATTAAAGTCAGGTTTTAAGTTGCTGCCCGAGTCCCATCAGATTTCCTGGTCTTCTGGTGTGTTGGACCAGCGCTCCATGGTTTTATTTTATTTTATTAGGACGTTTTATTAACATATAAACACAGAATATCCAAAGGCAGCGAGAGAAAATCAGCAGGAGGCGGAGCTGAAGTCAAGTTCAGAAGACCACGGGGGAGCAGCCATCAGCAGAGGCCACACCTCCAGCAAGAATTGGTTGTCAATGGAGAAAGTCCAGACCCTTGTCTGAAGCGAAGTGAAGGACAAGGGTCTGGTTTTAACCAGGCTATACCTTTACATTTAAAAATTAAAGTTTCACATTTCCAGTTTACAGTACTGCAAAAAAAGTTCTGCAAAAACACAAAGTAGAGCTGCATTTTGTGGTCACTTCAGTGTAATTTAATTTGTAACAGCCACACTTGAAAAATATATGTGTTTTATTTCCCTTGAAGATTAAAAAAATAGTGATCACTTTAGTCTGAGATCTCAAACCAGTAAATATTTATATGCATTGGTTAAAGAAAAATGACAGAAAATGCCCAGATTCTCTAAATTGCAGATAATTAACATGTCAAGGACAATTTGCTTCATTTATCCAACATTTTTGGTCCTTAGGTCGATGGTTTGTATCCGGCTCGAAGGACCAAAAATGTTGGATAAATTAATTATCATTTCATCTTCTCGTTACTCAAAGAAGCCACACTGAGGATACAGAGAACAGAGTCAACACACGTCTGGGGACAGAGGAGACCAGTTTCTCAAGTTTACAAATAGGAATGCTCTCCCATTCTACAGGCCTCTAACTCTTCAATCGTCTTGGGCCTTCTTTGTCACACCTTCCTCTTTATGACGCACCAAATGTTCTCTATAGGTGAAAGATCTGGACTGCAGGCTGGACATTTCAGTACCTGGATCCTTCTCCTACGCAGCCATGATGTTGTGATTGCTGCAGGTCTGGCATTATCTAGTTGAAAAATGCAGGGTCTTCCCTGAAAGAGATGACGTCTAGATGGGAGCATATGTTGTTCTAGAACCTGAACATAGTTCTCTGCATTAATGGTGCCTTTCCAGACATGCAAGCTGCCCATGCCACAAGCGCTCATGCAACCCCATACCATCAGTGATGCAGGCTTCTGAACGGAGCGTTGATAACAACTTGGGCTATCCTTGTCTTCTCTGGTCCGGATGACATGGCGTCCCAGTGTTCAGAAAAAGGCTACCAGACGAAAAAACATTGTCATTCCTTATGTTGCTGGAGTCTCAGAGAATTTCAGAAGGATTTTCAACAAACGCAACATCCCAGTACATTTCAAACCCAGCAGAACTCTCAGACAGAGGCTGGTGCACCCTAAGGACAAAACCCACACACACAAACAGAGTGGTGTAGTGTACGCAGTCCAGTGCAGCGAGGACTGCCTAGACCGCTACATTGGAGAAACTAAGCAGCCCATCCACAGAAGAATGTCCCAACACAGGAGAGCAACCTCCTCTGGACAAAACTCAGCTGTTCACCTCCACCTCACGGACAAGGGTCACTCTTTTGAGGACCAGAATGTGCAAATTTTGGACCGAGAGCACAGATGGTTTGAGAGGGGTGTGAAGGAAGCTGTTTATGTTAAGAGAGAAAAACCTTCTCTTAACAGAGGAGGTCTGAGATTTTAACTTTCCAAGACTTATAACTCAGTTCTGGGGCTGATTCCCAGACGTTTTACACCGGATGGGAGCAGAGGTGTCTTGTCTGTGAATTAGACTAGCAAAGTTTTTTGAGAAACCTCTGTTGTTGGGTTGTGAGGTGTGATTTGTCAATTTACATACAGTTGTGTGTCTTCTGTCAGAGACCTCAAGGGAAACCCCTACTGTTAAGGTGTGATTTCGAATTCGCAGATGACAGACAAACACATTATTATTATTATTTGTCAATTTACATGTACAGTATGTGTTACCTCAGCTTGCAATTTACATAGGTTGGTGCGTGACTCCTAAGACTGTTATAACTCCACACGCACACAGTCGGCTCATTGAATTGATAAAGCCCTCTGGATAGAGGTCGAAACGTCTTCTGTAACAAATAAAGTCCAGTTGATCTTGTATTGAACGCCTTTTTTGATTTTATCATGTCCTGGACGACTGAGAATCTTCCCCAGCATATTCCTTTGTAAAGATATTAAGATAATTACTGTGCTAAAACTACTTGGTCTCATTTACAACATACGGTACTTAGAAAACATCCTCTTAAAAAATGTTTATTGGACTTTTGGATAAATCAATAACAGCAGCAAATTGTGAAAGCACAACACTTTCATCAAAAAAACCAAGAGTTATGTTAAAGACTACATTAAGCACAACCAAAACAGGCACAGAAACTTAGAAACTGGTCACAATCTTTGTAATAGGAAATGATTTGGCAATGCAGTTAGTAAGTATTCTCATTTATAATGATAAAATAACTTGTTTGATCACACATAAGCCAAAAAAAACAAAACAAGGGAAGAAAAAGTGCAGTTATAGAAAGCCCCATATATAATCATTGTAATGTGCAGCTTCCTTTTGCACTTTTCCAAAAACACAGATCCTCAAGTGAACACAGAAGCAAGTCCTGTCCAAAATAGTAGCATTTTCCTGCATTTATCTTTTTTTTTTTATTAAATTTTTTAGGACTGCACCACCTCAAAGGGTTTTCAATCAGTCTTTACAATTTGGCTATTTCAGTATGGCAATATCTCACGTATGATTTCAAAGTTCGACACAACATTAAGGTTATTAAATAGACTTGGCTCCTTGACTCTCCATCAAGCTGAAAACACGGCCCTCGTCCCTCCACGGCCACTTGGTCCACCTCTACTGAGGTGCGGTGAAGGCCCCCTGGGCAGCAGAGGAAGCAGCAGAGGAAGCTGCTTGGCGTACGGCCTGGTTGGACATGACTCCGGTGGCGAACTCAGCCTGCGCCTTCTGAAAGCTGGCATCGGTTTGCCTGTACAGGCTGTGGACCTGGAGCAACAAGGAGCACAGCATGTTGACACCCGATACGTGTATCAGTTCATCGTTCTACTCAGTGAGGGAGAAAATGATACCCTCAACCTGATATTGTGGCTTTTATTTGGGGCGGTTGTTTACTGAATAGTTGATCGAAGACAAAAACAGGGAGAGTTTTTGTATTGAACAGCTAACAAACGTGTTAAATCAGCTGAACAGTTTTAATGTAATGTTTAACGAACATGACGAGTCAGAGTCAGTCTGCAGTTCAAAAAATACAGATTAATAATTGAGATTACTGTAAAGTTAGTCCATTAAAGGTGCTATGTGTAACTTTCTATAGAGTGCAGAACTTCGAAAAATTTTCAACAGGCAAAGCATTCTGATCCCTCCCCCTCAGAGCCATATATGGCTCTGAGGGGGAGGCTCTGCTGAAATTCAAATTCAAGCTCTGTTTTTATTGGCTGATTCAAATTCAAGCTCTGTTTTTATTGGCTGGTTAAGGACGGGTCACTCTGTGTTTTTAGTGTTTTTATAAATGCTGATAGAGAAGCAAGGGGACTATAGTTTTTTTCAGAGATTACTTTGTCTAACATCAGTCTGTCAGTAGATAGTGACAGAGTGAAGAAATATGTTAAAAATATATTGTTAGAAAAGTTACAGACTGCATTACAAAGTTACATAGTGCAGCTTTAAGACACCAACTAGTAATTTTAAAAACTAAACTAGGATATATTCTCATAATCTACCTATAAACTGTAATTTTCTAACAGGTATGGCTTCAGAAATAATTATTTTAATTTCCTTTGAAACTGATTGTTTTTCTCTGCTGGCCGACGTAGCGCCAGGAAATCCCTTCGTATAAGGTATACGATATTGTAAAGTTTGGGGATTCCCCCCCCTTTTTTTTAATTAAAAGGCTGGATTTTTAGATGACATCATCCTAGACCAATAAAATTCAAGTTTTCTAACTTTCTGCACTCTTGTAAACAAAACTAGCTTGTTCCTGTAGATTGACGAATTTTAATAAAATACCGGTATCATTTTGAAGCTTTCGAGGGGGATCGTTTAAAAATAACTCGGTATTGGAAAATTCCTTATTGTGACTCATTTTGCCAGCTTGTGTTTATTGCCAGCTTTATTATTAAAGCCACGCGTGTCCGAGTGGATATTTGGGAGTTGTTTTTTTATATGCTAATCTGACAGAACAACAGATACTTCGCATACTCAGCACAGAGTAGTTCTGCTCTAAATCAGGGTCTTTAAATGACACTATAATTCACAAACTCTCTGATGATGGAAAACTTGAAAGTAGGGGCTGAATCCAACAACTTGTTAGGAAATTGGTCACCTAATTAACACTTCAATAAAAGGTAGTTTGTTTTTCCTAAAATGTACTTATTTTACCAATCGTAAACTGGTTTATGCACATTAACATAAAGGTTTTTATCACTGTTTACAGCTTGTATACATGTTATAGTATATTCATAGTATTTTCTAAGCATGTGTAGTTGCACATTAGCTAAAGATGGATAGAAACTTGTATTTTCTTTTATTAAAATAAAAAGTCTAAATTTTGAGTAAATTCTTACATAGCAAGCATGTTTAGTTCATGGGTCTGCAACCTGTGGCTCTAGGGCCACATGCGGCTCTTTAATTTCTCGTCTGTGGCCCTTCGAAGCTTTGACCAAAACTAACATGATACTGTATTTATTATTTTTTTTTATATATCCACAAGTGTGAGTTTTAGCAGGTTATTTTTGTCAATTTTCTGTAAACTTGTGAAAGATACTACTAATACAAGGAGCGAAACATGTTGACTACATTTAGCTACTTCATTTATCCAATCTGCAGGCTTACATCTTTCTCTCAAACAAAATAAAAAGTCAATAACTTGTCCAGCAAAATGCCAAAATTTCTGCCTACTTTAAATCTTACGTTTTATTCAAATAGTATACAGTACTTAATTTTAAGTTAGGAAAAAAAAACTTGCATAAGCCTGCAGCGTCTCAATACACACAGTTTTTCCCTACTTTTGGTCTTTCCTTTAGACTAAAAAGTAAAAATATAAATAAATGTAAACTCATTATATATTTTTAGTTTTATATCACTCAAACGGCCGGAAAAGCCCTCCTCCAATGACCTCTAAGTGGCCCATAGGCCACCAGTTGATAAGAAAGTTTGACGGCTCTAGACACTGTATTTAGTGAGTGAAGTGGCAGAAATGGCTCTGTCGATCAAAACGGTTGCAGACCCCTGCCACTGGTCTTTTTCCTCGAAAGTTTGTTTCTGATTAGCAAAAACACTTTTGTGTTCACAACTCTGCCACCTTCTGACAATGCTGCATAGAAAAGTTTATTCTCTCCGAACCATAGGATGGATTTAACCCAATATGCATTTGTTATGAAGAAACATTTCAAACCTTGACGTGTGGAAGGAAGCAACTTTTTCTAACCTCAAGTTTAGGTACTGAAAATATAAATCCTGCAATATAAAAAAAAACACTCGGGACGCTTTTGACCATTCTGACCTCCATGTAAACCCTGAAAACTGAATCACAGCTGGAGTCAGGCACAGAAATAATCATAAACTAGCTCAAACCGAATAATAACGTGCATTGAGATTCAGTTAACGGCTCATTTAATCCACCTCTCGTTTCGGTTTGTTCCACTAAAAATGTGACGTACATTTACGCTCCTACGTGTGATTTTTTTTCCCTGCGTATGGAGAAAGCCCCTCACCTTTTTCAGCAGGACGATCCCCATGGCGGTCTGGGCACTAAAGCAGATGGCGTTTATAATCATGATCACTCCAACCGCTTTACTTTTACTCAGAGCAGCCAGGCTCACAATCCAACCACTACGGGGGAAAAGAAGGTGATGTAAAAATACAAGAGGGTAAAAGTGCGATGATGACTGCAGGGAAAAGCACAGGTGTAAATAATATTTCATACCATTTATAGGTTGTGGCCTAAGGTAATAATCACTTAAACAACTTAGCAACACATTATTAAAAACTATAAATCAGGTGAAAAAAACACATTTATCAACAAAATCCTGATCTCAAGGGTCAGTGGCAGCTATAAGAGGTTAAGGCCTCGCATCACAGATTATAGGGATGCAAATCCAGCTGTTTTCTTTGTTTGTTCATTTATCAGACATACCTGAAGCCTGAGTTTGGGATGCCGATGGTCATGAAGATGAAGAAGCCCACTTGGGCGAAGAAAATGAAAAAGAAGAAGAAGAAGTTGTAGGAGCTGTCACTCCTGCAGGGTGGGAAAAAAAAATGTTGCTGAGTTCAACAGCGCACCGTGTAAGTTTAGTAAAATTATGACAATCGAAAGAAACATGCTACATATTTAATCGGCACAGTTGAAAAAAAAAAAGTTTTTCTACGAGACGCTGTTTACCTGAAGGCTTTGTAAACGGGTCGATACCAACAGACGAAGGAACAGGGGGTGAAGAGGAGGGCCCAGAGGATGGAGAGGCCAAAGCCAGAACCAGTGCTGGTGTCCTCACAGAATAAAGCCAGCGAGGAGATCAGGTTGAAGCAAAGCGTGAAGGCGCAGACTACAAACCGGAGGAAATAGAAAAAATAAATAAAAAGACACGTCAGATAAACAACAAGGTGGAAGAAAAAACAACAACAATAAACACTGCATTGACATTTATGTCACCCTCCAATAAAACAATTTGAGAGGAGTTTCGCTGATGCAAGAAAACACAATTTGTTAGGGGATTTTTGTCCTGTGATAACTTTAAATTAATTATTTTATGTCTTAAGGTTAAGACACGGTGCCGAAGAAGAAAAAGTCAATTTTACATAACTTTTCAGCTGCTCTGAATTATCCTTTGACAACATTCTGTAAGTTTGCAGCTTATTAGAGAAAAGAAAGCAATAACTTTGTAATTTAAACAGTTAAAAGGGACTATGTAAATGTTTAGAGTATGCTTTCTGCTGTTTAAACTTGTGAGACATTTAAATAATTACAAATAAATTAGGAAAATGTCTACAGAAAGGGCTACAGCTCAAAAAGGATGTAAAAAAAAAAGCAACATATTTAACCTTTACACAGTTTTTTCAGCACTTACCAACAAGCCACAAGTATACACTTTAAACAAATTATCTAAATTTTCAATGTATAGCTATAAATGAGACTACGGTAATTGCATAAAACTTTTGTGCTCTATAATCTGTGGTTAAAGTATAACACACTCAGTGTTGGTCTGAAGCTAAAAAGTGCAACCGAAACAAAAAAGTAAACAAATCCTAAAACTTTACATTATATACCATATTTTTCAGTGTATCAGTCACAGTTTTTTTGCATCAATTTGTCAGTCCTGTGACTTGTATACAGTAAGTTTTTTTTCTTCCCATATCCATGACACAATTTTTGACTGATGCTTTAAATTTCAAAGAACTGCAACAATGAGTCCTCCCGTGCTGGTGCAGGTGGAGGAACGCTGATGAGCTAGTGGCTCTAGCCAAGATGGATGGATGGATGGATGGTGCCACCCAGGCAAAATGAAGCTGTTTTGACCATTAAATAAACGCATAATAAATGCGACAGGTAAGCAGTGACGCATAATAATGCAACTTATATGCCGAAGCGACTTATATAACGTATTTTCCACCGTACTTGTTGCACCGCCATATAAGTCGCATCCAAATTTGTCTAGTAAAGAGGAAAAATCCATAAATATGTTGCTTCGCCGTCCGAATACATGGCATCTATTATACGTCACTGCTGACAACCTGGAAATGTGGGCCGGTGTTGTGCCAAAACTCGATGGGCTGCCAAATGGCGGCTGTGGGAGTGTGCACGGGAGGACTTTAACAAGAATTTAACAAGATTCATCCATCCATCCATCCATTTTCTTCCGCTTATCCGGGGTCGGGTCGCGGGGGTAGCAGCCTAAGTAGGGAGGCCCAGACTTCCCTCTCCCCAGCCACTTGGAGCAGCTCCTCTGGGGGAATCCCAAGGCGTTCCCAGGCCAGCCGAGAAACATAGTCCCTCCAGCGTATCCTGGGTCTTCCTCTGGGTCTCCTCCCGGTGGGACATGCCCGGAACACCTCACCAGGGAGGCGTCCAGGAGGCATCCTAACCAGATGCCCGAGCCACCTCAACTGGCTCCTCTCGATGTGGAGAAGCAGCGGCTCTACTCCGAGTCCCTCCCGGATGACTGAGCTTCTCACCCTATCTCTAAGGGAGAGTCCAGCCACCCTGCGGAGAAAACTCATTTCAGCCGCTTGTATCCGAGATCTTGTTCTTTCGGTCATAACCCAAAGCTCATGACCATAGATGAGGGTGGGAACGTAGATCGATCGGTAAATTGAGAGCTTTGCCTTTTGACTCAGCTCTCTCTTCACCACGACAGACCGGTACAGCGCCCGCTTCACTGCGGACGCTGCACCTATCCGCCTATCGATCTCACGCTCCAGTTTTCCCTCATTCGTGAACAAGATCCCGAGATACTTAAACTCCTCCACTTGGGTAAGGACCTCCTCCCCGACCCGGAGAGGGCACGCTACCCTTTTCCGGCTCAAGACCATGGCCTCGGATTTGGAGGAACTGATCCTCATCCCGGCCGCATCACATTCAGCTGCAAACCGCTCCAGCGAAAGCTGTAGATCACGAGCTGATGAAGCCAATAGGACCACATCATCTGCAAAAAACAGAGAAGCGATTCTAAGGCCACCAAAACGGATCCTCTCAACACCTTGGCTGCGCCTAGAAATTCTGTCCATAAAAGTTATAAACAGAATCGGTGACAAAGGGCAACCTTGGCGGAGTCCAACTCTCACCGGAAACGAGCCTGACTTACTGCCGGCAATGCGGACCAAGCTCTGACACCGGTCGTACAGGGACCTAACAGCCCATATCAATGGGCCTGGTACCCCATACTCCCGGAGTACCCGCCACAGAACCCCCCGAGGGACGCGGTCGAATGCCTTTTCCAAGTCTACAAAGCACATGTAAACTGGTTGGGCAAACTCCCACGCACCCTCCAGGACCCTGTTGAGGGTGTAGAGCTGGTCTAGTGTTCCACGACCAGGACGAAAACCACACTGCTCCTCCTGAATCCGAGGTTCGACTATCCGACGGACCCTCCTCTCCAGAACCCCTGAATAGACCTTACCAGGGAGGCTTAAGAGTGTGATCCCTCTATAGTTGGAACACACCCTACGGTCCCCCTTTTTGAATAGGGGAACCACCACCCCAGTCTGCCAATCCAAGGGAACTGCCCCCGATGTCCACGCGATATTGCAGAGTCGCGTAAGCCAACACAACCCCACAACATCCAGAGCCCTAAGGAACTCAGGACGAATCTCATCCACCCCCGGAGCCTTGCCACCGCGGAGCTTTTTAACCACCTCGGCGACCTCAGCACCAGAGATTGGAGAGCCCGACCCAAAGTCCCCAGGCTCCGCTTCCTCAGTGGAAGACGTGCCAGTAGGATTGAGGAGGTCTTCGAAGTATTCCGCCCACCGACTCACAACATCCCGAGTTGAGGTCAACAGCACGCCATCCCCACCATAAATGGTGTTGGTCGCGTACCGCTTTCCCCCCCTGAGACGCCGGATGGTGGACCAGAATCGCCTCGAAGCCGTACGGAAGTCATTCTCCATGGCCTCTCCGAACTCCTCCCACGCCCGAGTTTTTGCCTCAGCAACCACCCGAGCCGCATGCCGCTTGGACTGCCGGTACCTATCTGCTGCTTCCGGGGTCCCACAGGCCAAAAAGGCCCAATAGGACTCCTTCTTCAGCTTGACAGCATCCCTCACCGCCGGTGTCCACCACCGGGTTCGAGGGTTGCCACCACGACAGGCACCAACAACCTTGCGGCCACAACTCCGATAAGCTGCCTCGACAATAGAGGCGCGAAACATGGCCCACTCGGGCTCAATGTCCCCCGCCTCCCTCGGAACGTGTTCAAAGCTCTCCCGGAGGTGGGAGTTAAAGCTCCGTCTTACGGGAGACTCTGCCAGACGTTCCCAGCAGACCCTCACAATACGTTTGGGTCTGCCAGGTCTGACCGGCATCCTCCCCCACCATCGGAGCCAACTCACCACCAGGTAGTGGTCAGTTGACAGCTCCGCCCCTCTCTTCACCCGAGTGTCCAGGACATGCGGCCGCAGATCAGATGAGACGACAACAAAGTCGATCATTGAACTACGACCTAGGGTGTCCTGGTGCCAAGAGCACATATGGACACCCTTATGCCTGAACATGGTGTTCGTTATGGACAATCCATGACGAGCACAGAAGTCCAACAACAGAACACCACTCGGGTTCAGATCAGGGGGGCCGTTCCTCCCAACCACACCCCTCCAGGTCTCACTGTCATTGCCCACGTGAGCGTTGAAGTCCCCCAGCAGAACAAGGGAGTCCCCAGGAGGCGCACCCTCCAATACCCCCTCCAAGGACTCCAAAAAGGGTGGGTAATCTGCGCTGCCGTTCGGCGCATAGGCACAAACAACAGTCAGAGCCCGTCCCCCCACACGTAGGCGAAGGGAGGCTACCCTCTCGTTCACCGGGGTGAACCCCAACGTACAGGCACCAAGATGGGGGGCAACAAGTATGCCCACTCCTGCTCGGCGCCTCTCACCAGGGGCAACTCCAGAGTGGAAGAGTGTCCAACCCCTCTCAAGGAAACTGGTTCCAGAGCCAGAGCCATGCGTTGAGGTGAGTCCGACTATTTCTAGCCGGAACCTCTCAACCTCACACACTAGCTCAGGCTCCTTCCCCACCAGAGAGGTGACATTCCATGTCCCAATGGAATGGGTGGTGGCCGAGGGCGGGGACCCTGGCGGTCTGATCCTCGGCTACAGAAGCTGGCCATTTAACAAGATTAACACTTAAAAACAATTATTTGTTTACTCGAAATTATAGTAAAGGCGTGTCTCAGTTGAACTTTCGCTTAATAAATGCACTTTGACGTTCAAATTAGCTGCATTCCAAAACCCGATTTGTGTAAGTGAGCACGCGTAGAGGGACGAGCCGCTGCTGTTCATTTCTTCGAAATTTAACAAGATAGCCACCTGAAAACAATTATTTGTTTGCTCGAAATTATAGTAAAGGTGTGTCTTAAGTCTAACTTTTGCTTAATAAAAGGACTTTAACGGTCAAATCAGCTGCATTTCAAAAGTATTTGCTGCCTCGGTGCTCCAGGAGCATGCAGAGGGAGGATAAAAAAGGAGGAACGCTGCTCATTTCTCCAAAATTTTACAAGATAACCACCTAAAAACAATTATTTGTTTGCTCGACATTATAGCAACCGTGTGTCTCAGTTGAACTTTTACTTAATAAATGCACTTTAATGGTCAAATCAGCTGCATTTCGCCAGGGCGGTGCAGCGAAATTAAGCTGGTTTGTCGGTTGCTCCAAGCAGCGAGCAGAACGAAGGTGGAACACTATGGCAAACCGATTCATTAATAGCTGGTGAAGATTCTCAGTCATCCTGGACATGGTAAATTCTAAAATGTTCAAGACAAAAATAATAAAGTATAATAAATAAAGTCCAGTTGTTGTTTTTTCTTGAGCTTTTTTGAAATGTGTTGATGGAAATGTGAACTATTTGATTGAAGACTGTGAAGATACTATGATTCTACAAGAAATTGACAATAAGGAAATACTTTTGATAGTTGAAAAATTTGCAGACAAGAGATCTAGGGATTGGGTTGATATGGATATGGTGGTTGTAAAAATTTAATACATCAGGTCATTGAACCATTTACTTACATATGTAACTTGTCTCTTTCAGAGGGCATATTTCCTGATAATATGAAAGTTGCTAAAGTGATCCTTATTTTTAAAAACGGTGATAAAGGTGTTTTTGACAATTATAGACCCATTTCACTGTTACCACAATTCTCTAAAATTCTTGAAAAAGTATTTGTAAACAAATTGGATAAATTTCTTGAAAAACACGACATCTTGAGTGCTAGCCAATATGGATTCAGATAAAAAAAACTCCACATCAATGGCACTTATGGAATTAACAGAAAAAAATCACCACAGCCATAGATCAAAAACAACACTGCATAAGTTTGTTTGTTGACTTAAGAAAAGCGTTTGACACTATTGACCACATTATTCTTGTCACTAAACTGAACAGGTATGGTATTAGAGGGCGAGCTCTGCAGTGGATACAAAGTTATTTGACGGACAGAAAGCAGTTTGTGTATGTTGACGATACAAAATCTGATTTCTGTCCAATTACATGTGGAGTCCCGCAGGGCTCGATACTCGGACCAAAGTTGTTTATTTTATATGTAAATGATTTAGTGAAGGTGTCTGAACTGCTAAATTGTATATTGTTTGCTGATGATACTACCTTCTTTTATTTTGGTAGTGACCTTGAACAAATGACTGCGTTGATAACAATGGAATTTGCAAAAATACAAACCTGGTTTAAATTAAACAAGCTATCACTGAATCTTGGAAAAACCAATTACATGTTATTTAGTAATACAAAAAAGAATATGGATTTTTTTCTAAAAATTGATGGTGTGGAAGTCAAGAGAGTAAATGAGGTGAAGTTTTTGGGTGTGGTAATTGATGACAAACTGTCGTGGAAACAGCACATCACTTCGGTAAAAATTAAGTTAGCCAGATCTACTGCGGTACTGTATAAAGTTAAAGATTTTTTGAATGAGACAGCTTTGTATTTGTTATATAATACCATTTTTGTTCCACATTTAATTTATTGTGTTGAAGTTTGGGGGAAGGCATTTAAAACTATAACAAAGCCTGTTTTTATTTTACAGAAAAGAGCTGTGAGAATTATTTTAGGAAAACCTTATTGTCATCCATCTAATATATTATTTAACCAACTTAAGTTATTGAAATTTTATGATTTGGTGGATTATAATATTTCATTAGTTATGTATAAAGCTCAAAACAACTTACTGCCTCCAAACGTTCAAAAGTTTTTTGTCAAAAGAAGGTCTTGTTATAGTCTTAAGGGAACTGAGATTTTTGCAAAACCTCAGTATAGAACCAGTTTGAAGAGTCGGACTGTTTCGATACAGGGAATTGATTTATGGAACAATTTAGAAAACGATGTTAAATATGCTAAATCTATGCTTGTGTTTAAAAAAATTATCAAATCTAAGTTGTTAACAAAATATGAAAATCTTTAGTTAAATCCATTCTATTAGTAATTTTCTAGTCAAAAAATGAAGTTTTTTGTTCAATTACTTGAAAAACATTGCCTTAGTTAATTGTTTGGATTGAGTTTGTGTATTACACTTATGTTGTACTTATGATGTAGCTTAGTGCGTTTGTGTATTACAGTTAGAAAAATTAAGTAGAGTTATTCATTTTGTGACGTAGTTTGTGTATTACAGTTAGAAAAAATTAAGTAGAATTATTCATTTTGTGATGTAGTTTGTGTATTACAGTTAGAAAAATTAAGTAGAATTATTCATTTTGTGATGTAGTTTGTGTATTACAGTTAGAAAAATTAAGTAGAATTATTCATTTTGTGATCTAGTTTGTGTATTACAGTTAGGAAAATTAAGTAGAATTATTCATTTTGTGATGTAGTTTGTGTATTACAGTTAGAAAAATTAAGTAGAATTATTCATTCTGTGATGTAGTTTGAAGGTTATCATTGGTTGAACAAACTGTGAAATAAGGGGCAGATATAATAAGATTTCATCTTCTTTCTGCTCCCTTCATTTTATCCTACTTGTATTCTTGTATCTGATGAAACTGTCTTGTATTGTTCTTTTAAAATGAATGAATAAACATCAAATCAAATCAAAGTTTGGTTTTGTATTTTTTTGTTGTTTGAAAAGAAAAAAAAAGGGGCAGATACTATAAGATTATTTCTTCTCTCTGCCTCCTTTCATTTTATGTCTTTTATATTACACACTGTATGTTTAAACATTGTTTTTATTGATGTAAAATGAATAAATTAAAAAAAAAATAAATGTCATTTCCCATTACAAAATACAGCGGCATGCCTTACTATGCTACCATCTAGTGGCTGAAAATGGTAGTGTTCAATATTTTCTGTCAATGAATGAAAAAGGTCATAGCTCAGCCAAAAATTGGTTTATAAATAAGGGGGAAAAATCCATAAAGTTGCAGGGCATGCAAACAAACGCGACTTATAGGACGAAAAATATGTTTGTTTGTTTTTTCCTCTTCATGATGCTTTTTTTTTGACTGATGCGACTTATACACCGGAAAACACGGGTAATTAAATTTAAATCATTCCGGTAAAGTACATATAATGCGGATAACTATATTTTAGAACGTAAACTAAGCTGCTATAAATGAGTTTTAAGTGCATTTTTATGAATTTATTTAAAATCTGTATCAAAGTTCAAGCTTAAATTTGGCCTAAATCTGTATTTGTAAACACTTTAGATCCATATTTTATTCCCTTTTAACAGAATTTAATTAAAGACCACTATGAAGCAACTTATCTCCTTTCAACAACAAATATATATATATTTTTTTTGCCTAGACTCCTCGGAGAAAAGTTCTCCCATAAGACCTCGGTTGAGCAGTGAAGTCTCAGTTTTAGTAAAAACAAGCTAAACACCAGGCAGCAGATCAAAGCTAACTCTTACAGGATTAATGATTTTAGAGTCAGCTGGCTTTTAGTCGAGTCCGACTCTAAAAGTGCATTTGATGAAAATGTGACAGCATGATGAAGATGTTCCAGTGACTCACACAGCCAGAAGTAGTACATGAAGGAGACAATCCGCTGGAAGCGCTGGCTGATCTCCACACTGATGTCTTGGTAGAAGCAGGGGCCCACGGGGCAGAAAGAAGGCAGAGGGGGCCAGTTGGGCTGACGAGCTGAAGAACAGGAAACATATACCGTAGTGATAAATTAACTTTAGTACAAATTAGAGGGGGCTGATTAGAAAAAGTTACAGTTGAATACACAAAATCAATCCAAGATTAAAACAAGAGGAAAAATATGTTTTCTGGTCAATAAATAGTCGTTTTGAGCATAATTTTCTTTCTGAAGTCTTTACTCCTCTCCTCTCTGGTTCTTACTGGCTCCAGGTCCGAGGCTGTGCGACTGCAGCTCCCGTTCTCTCCTCTCCAGATCCTGGGCTTTCCTCTCCAGCTCCTCCTGCCTCCTCTGCAGCTCTGATGTGGCTGCATTCACCACGGGCTAAGACAAGGAGACATCGAGGTTAAAGAGCTGCCATAACTGTACATCGGCTTTCACAGAGAGGTGCTGCCTTTGTGTCAAATTAAACGAAACTAGAGAACTAGCATTTCCTGTTAAAATGCTTATTGTTGAAGAGCTTGCTGAAAAACAGCGGAAATGAGCTAAAACATGCTGAAATGTGTAGCACTTTGAGATTTTTGTTAATGAAAAGTGCGTTATAAATTAAATTCATTATTATTATTATTATTAAATGTAGCTGAAATTGAAGAACAAGCCTAAGTTGACAGAAGAAAGCAGAAAAACACGTACGTATTTGCTGAATTTGTTTTAAATAAGAAGAAATTAGCACAAACATTAGGAAATTAGCTAAACAGGCTGAAATTAGCCAAAAATATATATATATCGGTAGCTGAAATGACGTGATTTTTCTACTATTCATCAAATTGCTCAAAATATATATATATTATCATTTAAATATGTTAATTTTTGCAAACAAAATGATAAATCACTTTAATTTTGCTTTAAAAGTGATTTTGAACTTCAAGCCGTGTTTAATCATGGGAAATCCGTTTACACCTGAACGCACCATCTGTGATGTAATGTGC
>JBBPBX010059128.1:11184-21873 GCA_038048925.1 Garcialebias charrua | reverse complement strand
ATCTGCCAAAAATGTACACAAGATGTACCAGCCACCCACTCTCCAGTTGAGAAAATACCCTCAGTAACTGAGGATCCAAATCACCACTTCTTTGATGAAAATATCTGTAAAGGTATGACAACATTGTACGTGGATGGATCTTCATTCCGCAATGACAACATCTGCAGGGCAGGTGTTGGAGGGGTCCTCCTCCAAGACCAAGAACAGATCACTTTCAGCTACAATTTAGGCTCTCAGACTTCTCAGTACGCAGAGATTGCAGGAATTCTAATAGCTCTCCAGATGGTAGTAGAATGCTCCATCAAGACGCTGGTCATCTGCACTGACTCTAAAGCTACATCCAAATCGTTATTAAATGTTAGTATATATTTTTTAATGACCTTACATTTAATTATCTAGTTTTATTTAAATAAATATGGACTTACCAATGATTTATAATCATACTCACGCACAGGCTTGAAGTTTTTCCTCAGCAGCAGCTCATAACACCTCCGCACCTCACAGAACCGGAACCGGAAACGGTTGTTTTAGCTTTTCTGGACTATAGTTAATATCAAAGAAATTTCAAGCCAACTGAAAACTTGTTTTATTTTTGTGCTCATGTAGTAATACAGCACTCTCATGTCCGTTACTGGATTTAAACCTCTTCACATCTCTCTGAAACTCTGAGTGTTACACTTTTCTCGAGCTCTGAAGGAGACAAGTGGACACTATTTTATTACAATTGTTTTGAATTAAGAAACACAAATCAATCAGAAAGACTTCCATTTAATTTGTGTTAATTCAGAATTGATCAACAGTACTGTATATTTTTGTCATTTAATGATGATCTGTTACTTGCATGAGTTTGACCCTTCTGCTGGTTTATTATGCAGTACAAGTGTGCTTTGAATCTAAGGTACAAGTCAGGGTAGCCTAACTTGTTAACTTCCCTCTCTGCTTTGTCTATCAAGCTAGACATAATACTTCACTTTACGGGCCAGTCCATCTCGCCGGTTCTCTAAACAGTTTTCCTGCTGTCCTTCAGAGATCTTTCGACTATGGGAACTGAAAAATCCCTCCTTTACTTTCTAAAACAACCAATGAGCAGGAAGTATTTGACTAAGTCACACCCCCTTCTTAAAAGGACACTTCCTGTAAACTCGTTAGTGTGAAAGAGAGAACAAACTGAACAACTTGTTTTTCTCTGGAAACTGGTGAAACGTTGTGGTCATTTGTCAATTAGACCTACGTTTCTCAGTCAGCGTTACAACAGAGCATCGCTGTAACTCACTCATTTCTGTTTGAAAGAATTTGTTTTCTGAAAGTTTTATTTTGAAACCAGCCAGGACGTTGGCCTTGTTCCTGCCGGGAAAGGCGCTCTTGCTCGTATCGTTGAATCAGCCATACACGCGCGGAAGTGCAACTGGACGTCTACTGGACAACACAGTCCGTTAAGTGTCCACAACTTCTCAGCTCTTATCTCAAAGAGATGTGTCGTCACCAGGTAAAGAGTCGTAGATTGTATGCTGAACGTGCGAGGAATCCAGCCGGACTTGTTTGGGAAAAGTGTTACCCTGTCGCATTTCAAAATAATTAACTTCTGTTAAACTTAGCTTTCATTCTAATCCTTCCTCCTTATTCTTATTTTCTTAAACCATTAAACTTTTAAGTAAATGTGCCAACAGGAAGTTAAACATAACTTGTCTGTTTGTTTTGTTTTCAATTTGAATTCTTGTCTACAGTAGTTATTAAATCAGAGCTAATCTCGATACAAATGTGTAATGTACTTTCATGATTGTCTCAATAAAAGGTTCATCTTTGGTGGATCAACATAAGTTGACGTCTCTCGTGAAATTACATTTTGTCTAGTAACAGTTAAGCAATTTAATCCGGAAAAAGGGTGAACTCGCGAATGAATTTGGGTCAGATAAAATCTGCTCCAACTTCTTTTGGAATATTGTACTGGTCAGCAAACTGACAAGTATTATATCCCTTAGGCTACATATTGATGACATGTTAAGTATTTAAAGGAGAAGTGGCTGATTTTCCATTAGTAGCTGTGGCAAACAAAGAGCTAGAATCAACAAAATGTCTGTTGAAACAGTTCAGGATATCATGCTTATTTGACACATGAACAGAGTTAACAAGAAATTGTGATGGCAGGTCAGATGAATGCGAGCTGCTGGAGAGAGACTTAATGGTTTGTAAAATGAAACAAAAAATGAAATGTTCAAATTATTATACTTTTTTTAGGAACAAAAATTTAGTAAATAGAACACAAGCATGACTGCAGACATAATATAGACATTTTGATCCAAACTTCATACCAGTAGGTGGTGGTAATGCACACTTTCCACCATACAACTCTGCAAGATGAAGAAGAAGAAGCACCATCTTCCTCCTATTAGTCACACCTGAATTCTTAATATGATACACCTGTGTAGATGTACTAATCAAGGCAGAGGCAAAGGTACAAAAACCTGTGGAGTTCAAATCTGGTTTGCTGTTTTATTTGACTAGATGACTGGTTTCATTGGGACTGTCAAAAGTGACTGTTTGCTGCTGTGTGTAAAACATGCAATATTTCTTTAGGTGAGTGTTAAGTTTTTGTTTAAATGTTTTAGTTGGCTTTCAAATGGGGAAAAAGAAACTTAACTAATTTGTCTTCCAGATTGTTGCTGTTTTCCCTGATAGCCATTGGATTAGATCAAGTAAAAGGTAAGCTTGATTAAAATGTTCTTGCCTTGTTAGTGTGATAAACCAAAACAAAGTTTGGTGTGACAAAAGTTATCTATTAGAAAGAGGCTGATTAACCAAAATTTCATGCAGCAAATATACCAAAATTTCATGCAGCAAATATGGTTATGTAACTAAAGGTTTTTAAGTAATGGTTGCTACTTTTTCCCAACAGCTGATTATAGGCCTAGTGGTTCTGTTAAAAAACATGGGGATAATGAAGTTGTGGGTCCGTTTCGCCCAACTAGTGACCCTCGCTTTGTTGCTGAGCCTGTCTACTCAATAGGAGGCCCAGTGGGTCCCAGGTCCCTACCACATGGGCTTAAATTACCCTATAGGACAAAGCCTACCCAGCACCAACAGGATTCTGGACATCCTCCTGTGGGTCCAAAGCCTCCCCATCAGCAGAATCCAGGTCACCCTCCCGTGGGTCCAAAGCCGTCCCATCAGCAGAATCCAGGTCCCCCTCCTGTGGGTCCAAAGCCTCCCCATCAACAGCAGCATCCAGGTCACTCACCCGTGGGTCCAAGGTCTCGCCACCATCAGCAGCAGTATCCAGGTCACTCACCTGTGGGTCCAAGGTCTCGCCACCATCAGCAGCAGTATCCAGGTCACCCTCCTGTGGGCCCAAGGCCTCACCACCATCAGCAGCAGTATCCAGGTCCCCCTCCTGTGGGTCCAAAGCCTCCCCATCAGCAGTATCCAGGTCCCCCTCCTGTGGGTCCAAAGCCTCCCCATCAGCAGTATCCAGGTCCCCCTCCTGTGGGTCCAAAGCCTCCCCATCAGCAGTATCCAGGTCCCCCTCCTGTGGGTCCAAAGCCTCCCCATCAGCAGTATCCAGGTCCCCCTCCTGTGGGTCCAAAGCCTCCCCATCAGCAGCAGTATCCAGGTCCCTCTCCTGTGGGTCCAAGGCCTCCCCATCAGCAGCAGTATCCAGGTCACTCACCCATGGGCCCAAGGCCTCACCACCATCAGCAGCAGTATCCAGGTCACTCACCCATGGGCCCAAGGCCTCACCACCATCAGCAGCAGTATCCAGGTCACCCTCCCGTGGGCCCAAGGCCTCACCACCATCAGCAGCAGTATCCAGGTCACCCTCCCGTGGGCCCAAGGCCTCACCACCATCAGCAGCAGTATCCAGGTCACCCTCCCGTGGACCCAATGCCTCCCCAGCATCAGCACCATCCAGGTCACCCTCCCGTGGTTCCAAAGCCTCTCCACCAGTACAACCATTACCATGGCTTCACTCCCATGGGTCCAGAGCATCACCACCAGTATCCTGACTACCTTCCTGTTGGTCCAGAGCAGCACCAGTATCCTGGCAAAACTCCTGTGGGTACAGGGCACCACCAGCGTCCTGGCTACCCTCCTGTCGATCCCGATCACTACCAGTATCTTGGCTACCCTCCTGTCGATCCCGATCACTACCAGTATCTTGGCTACCCTCCTGTCGATCCCGATCACTACCAGTATCTTGGCTACCCTCCTGTTGATCCCGATCACTCTCGCCACCAACTGTATACTGGCTACCCTCTTATGTATCTCGAGGTCCCGCAGGAGCAGCAATTGGACTACCTTTCCCAGCATCTTGAGGACTCTGAGCATACACATCCTGGCTACCTGTCCCTGAAGCCTGAGCCTGCAATGCACCCAACACATGTACCAAAAAGTCCTCAGCAACCTCGCTACTATGGCAAGCAACTTGGTAAATGGCGTAAGTGGCTTCGTAAACCACGTGACGTCATTAAACGACCGCAACTGTAAGAATGCAAGATTTCTAGACCATGTTTTATCAGTCCAGGTGAGTGTCATCAACTTGTTTTAATTTGTGTTATATTTATTTTGACATTTTTTTCTTCCCTCACCCTCCAGGCACAGCCAGCAAGTCTCAAGATGCTCAACAAGCTGCCAACTAAAATTTGACCAATATAAATTTTAATAAATTCATGTTCAAACTGTCCCCTTCAGTTTATTTATGAAATGACTAGATTTTAATGTTAACATTTGAGTTGAGGTTTAGAAAACTGGTAAAGTAAAAAAAAATTCTAGCACGAGTAATGCAGCCAAATGCCAGCTTTGAAAACTTTGTGGTCGTACTGTCTTGACCACAATGTTAATAAAGTCTCCTCTGGTAACCATATAACTGAATAAGCTTGAGGCTGATGTAGAGTGACAGTGGTGGAGAATGTACTCAAACACTGTACTTGAGTACAAATAAAAAAACCAATGCATTTAAGTCTAAAGGAAAGTAAATGAGTATGGTACTTAATTTTGCTTTAAAAAAAATACTTAAAAGTACTTGCTGAATGTATTACCTAATGCAATAGTCTACAAAATGCTACCATAGGTATAATTTCTGTAATACTAGTGTTTAATCCTTTTAATGAACAATGCTGCAGATAATGGATGTTGTGACGCAGTTCACTTGGACTTGTGATTCTGTGAATCAGAGATGACATGCAGAGTTAAATGTCTTAAGCAAAATAAGGGATTACACCTTAAGTTTATTAACACACACCTGTCATTTTAACTGCAGTAAGTTGTCTGCCTGAAAAGAGCATTGGACACCTGACCAAGGAATATCTGATTTCTCCAAGTTATAAAATTAAGTTACTGTCTAGTCAACAACAACATTAACTTCATGATCCAATTTTCAAAACTTAGTCGAGCCATTTGAAGACCTATTCTCCTAATATACCATGAATGGACACATTTTAATTTTGATGCACGAAGTTCAGAAGAAATTAGTTTTCAGAGTTTTGAGTCGGGTCTGGCTGTTTTGGGAGATCTTGTCCTGTTGAACTGTTTCAATAGTTAAATAAGACCATGGAATATGGTGTGTATCTTCTGGCTGACTCTCTGCAGTGGAATCCAGTTTGAGTGTGTTGATGGTGCTCCCAGCTCAATGACGTGTGTGTATATACTACAATATACACATTGTTGGTCCAGCTCAAAGTTTTTTTTATTTCTTTTATTCAAATTTATTCATTTCAAAATATGACACAATCCCACACTTGAGACTATATAATATAAAAATTGAAGGGTAGCAGAATGAAGAGGAAATCTATCTGCCCCCTTTTTTTTTTTTTCAAACAATCAAGGAACGGAATAAAATCTTATCGAACTACAAAAAACAAATTTCATATTTTTGCAATTTTTGATATTAAATGTAAACATTGATTTTGCATTTTTAATTTCAGTCTCAATCATTCCACAAACAAATTCCCTGGATTGAGGATTTGAGGAGTCCTGACACCTTAACCAATTCGTTAACATACAGAATAAATAACTTTGATCAATTGGAGCCCTGAGGGACTCTACATGTAATATTACAGAGGTCGGATCTTACATTTATTTGTATTGTACGAATTTTTCTGTTTCTGAGATGGCTAGTTACCTAATCTAATGCTGGTCCTCTAACACTATATTTACTTTGTCAATGAGAATGGTATCAGTATCAAATGCCTTTAAATCAACAATACTAAATATATTTTTTGATCTTTACTGTTGGTACAATTAATGATTGAATGGTTCACTTTGTTACTTTGGTATTTTGGCTGCAAGACTTGGTCCCACATTCACAAAATATTGATTAAATCCATTTACAATTTTATTTTAATCTTTTTTTTTTACAAAATGTTTGAAATACCAGTCTTTGATTTATGATTCTTCAAGACATTATTCATTACTTACCAAGTTGCTTTAGTATCACCATTACTGTTATTTAATAAATCACTAATATCCCAATTTGTAAACACCTTCATTTCAATACCTTCACCTAGAACAAGAACCACACAAAGAAACAAAAAATAATTATAAAACAGTCACACTTTGCAAAGGGGATATCACTTCAAACTTGCTTGGAGCCAGGCTCAACCGTGTTTGAAGCAAGTCCGAATTGGTAAGCGCGTGCTGGGATTTTATTCTCAAAGTAAGACAAGGTGAGATTCAGATAGCAAATGAACATGAACGTAATATCAAAAACAAACCAGAACGTGATGTCAGAACATTATCTGTAATCAAACATGAGCTGGCCCAACCAGCATCCTTGTTCTGTGTCAAGGAGACAACTGCACGTACTCTTTAGATAAGTATTTGTTACATACAGAGATTTTACAAAGCGAGTTGAATGATTTTGTTAGAGTACATTAAAAGTTGTATATGATAAATGTTAAACTCTATCATATTCATCCTCTTTTATCATTTAAACTGATTACTACTGAACTTTATGAGCGATATGGAAAAAAAACCTTGAGGCCGAATTCAAATTAGAGGTGAAAATGCATACCGTCGCCCTGGTGTCCCTCCAGTGGTGTCCTGTTTACTCAACTCAGGATTATTTTTTTGAGGACAGTTGAGAGAAATAAAGTTTTTGGAGAACTTTGTAGTGATTGTCATATTTCATGACTCATTTCAATGGTTGAGAGAAATAAAGTTTTGAGGAGAACTTTATAGTGAATATGGTCTTATTTCAAAGTTTTAAGAGGAAAATATATTCTAGCAGGGATCAATCTATTTAATCACAAAAACTAAAAGTTTTTCTAAAGAAATAAATGTTTTAATAGAAACATATACTGTATACATGTTTAAAAATAACTAATCTATTTGAATACAGGGGGTCCCCGACTTATGAGCGCTCTGACATACGAGGTTCCGGACATACAAATATGCATCTCATTTAAAAAAAAACTATTTTTTAAAATAAATGAATACATGTACAGCACTGTACAGTCACCAAGCACTTAGCCTATCCTAACACAGTGTTTAAAGATGGAGTGAGTTGAATTGTCTCCCTTTCACATAAAGTGAAAGTAGCTCCCTTTATGTGAATGGAGCCTGCTGGGGAGGAGGGAGACAATTCAACTGACTCCTTAACTGTGTTAGGATAGGCTAAGTGCTTGGTGACTGTACAGTACTGTACATTTATCTATTTATAAATAAAAAAATAAAAAATAAATATATACTGTATATTTTTAATAAATAGATAAATGTACAGTACTGTACAGTCACCAAGCACTTAGCCTATCCTAACACAGTTTTTAAAGATGAAGGAGTGAGTTGAATTGTCTCCCTCCTCCCTGCAGGCTCCATTCCCATAAAGGGAGCTAGCTCCCTTTATGTGAAAGGGAGACAATTCAACTCTCCTTCATCTTTAAAAATTGTGTTAGGATAGGATAAGTGCTTGGTGACTGTACAGTACTGTACATGTATTCATTTATAAAAAAAATAATTGTGATCCTACTTACGAATTTTCCACATACGAGCGGCCCGTAGGTACGGAACTCGCTCGTAAGTCGGGGACTACCTGTAGTGTTAAACATATAAAAAGAAATAATCTCTATTTGAATTGTGTTAAACAAATAAAAATAAGTAATCTATTTAAAAAGATGTGGGAAAGTAATTTAAAAATAATGTTTGTTTGAGATGTGGGAAATAATAAGTTTTCAAACACACAACAAAATAGCTCTTTATGAGTGTAAGAGATAAGAACTGGATACACATTGGAAATCTCTAACATTCCCACCCCGCAGAAATCCTACATCTAAGTTACAAGTTACCCTCCCAGAGTATAAACCCCTTATACAAAAATAAGCATCAATACTAAATGGTAATAAAAACTTCGTAATAAAATATACGGTGACTGTCAGAGCTTATATAATAATAATAATGTCTTTTCCTGTCATCTGCGTATGTTTCCCATACACAGACGAAATTCGTCTCTGCATTTAACCCAACCACCTACCAGTGAGCAGCCCGAAAGCGCCCGGGGAGCTGGAGAAATAGGTGTGCACTCATAGACACCCCAAGGTGGGTAGTGGCCGGGGCGCGAACCCGCGTCCTTCGGGTCCCAAGTCAAAAGCCCTGCCACTAGACCATCTTGGCTCCTATATGCTGGAAACGTAATAAAAAAACTAATAAAGCTAAGGAAAATAAATGTAAGAAAATACAAAAAAAATCAAACAACAAAAAAGAATAAAAACAAAAAAAAACAAAGAATAAAAATAAAACAAACAAAACAAAGAATAAAAATAAATGTAATAAGCAATAAACAAAACAAACAAGAAAAGTAATAAAGAATAAACAAAAACAAACAAAAACAAAATAAATGTAAGGCCAAACAAATAAAACAAATAAAAATAAAAACAATAAAATCAAACGGACTGTCCTTCCTATCAAAAGTCACGCCTCCAGTGTGTGGAATCTATATTTCTGGTATGTGTTAACCTTAGCAAAAATATGAACTGGGGTTTTAGCCAGGTCATGCCACGTCATCTTCATCTTCTTCATCATAGACACCTGGGGCCTCATGTATCAACCGTGCGTGCGCACAAAAACCGTGCGTACGTCACTATCCACGCAAAACCCCGTATGTATCAAAACTGAACTGAACGTGAATATGTGCGCATCCAAGTACATTTTCACGCCAGCTCCAGGCTTGGCGTAGGCACGTTTCTGTGGTTTGTGTTCCTTTGGCGACACCTACAGGCGATTCTGGAAACTGTTCATGGTGGGAATAATGATTATTTCCACCCAAACACACATGATGAACAATTATTACATCCACATGGACGCAATCAGAATACAACCTGCAAAAAATATAACAAACAGAAAGACTGAATAGTTCTGCACAGCTTAAATTCTTGTTTTTTGTTCATTCTTAGCTGTTTTAGCAGTTGAAGAACGTGATGCATGATGGGACAAGACGATATTTCTCTGTTGCAGGGTATATTTAAATGAAAACAACGTTTGTCTTTATTTTTAATTCATTCCAGATTTAAAGAACACAAGAAAACTATTAACAAAAAAACCACAAGAAATCCCCTTTTGCCTTCATTTCATGTTATTCATTCTAAACAATTCTCTTGTGTTCTTTAAATCTGGAATGAATTAAAAAGAAAAATAAACGTTGTACCATGCAGGAGTCGAACTCATGACCTTCGGGACGAAAGGCGGGCACGCTAACCACTGATCTATCAATGCATGTTAAAACAGCTGGGTCAACTTTCCATTTAAAAGTGGACGGTTTGTTGTGCGCTGAGCGTGCCAGACAAAACCTTTTTCTGTGCCTCTCTGTGTCACTCAGAAGTGTCTCCAGTTCACAGTCCGTGAAGTTACTCTTTTTTCCACGTTTCGACATGATTTGCAATAGAGCAAAGACGACATTCCTAACGTGCAGGGCATATTTAAATGAATTTGCATATTTATATGGAGGCGTGTCAAAGGCGGAGTCGGCCACTCTCTCATGTGCGCTCAATCCCACGTTGGTTGTGATGTACAAAAGGAATGTGCGTGGATACCGGCGTATGCACAGTTTGATACATCTGGATTTTTTTGTGCGTACGCAGATTTCTGGATTTGACCGTGCGGCACTTTTCAGTAAGAAATCCACGCAAGTCTTTGTACATTAGGCCCCTGGGGCCTCATGTATCAACGGTGCGTACGCACAAAAACCCTGCGTACGCCATTTTCCACGCAAAACTCCGTATGTATCAAAACAGAACTGAACGTGGAAATGTGTGCAGCCCCATGCCAGCTCCAAGGTTGGAGTACGCACGTTTCTGTGGTTTTGGTTCCATTGGCGACACCTAAAGGTGATTCTGAGAAACTGTTCATGATGTGAAAATCATAATAGGCTATATGCCACGGGCTTCCGTTCCAGCACCTCCGCAGTCATTACACAGACGGCGCACTTCCGGTTAGCGGGAAAGACACGAACATAAATGACTAAATACAATTAATAAAACATCGGCATACACACCAATAACAACTCTATACACATATAAAACCATATAAAATTATGGCGACATTCCCCCTACGGATAGCCGCGATAAATGTTCGCCGAAACACGGTAATCTAGGTAGAAAAAGGAAAAATTAAGTACCGGTAGGTCCTCCGGACAGGTTTTTGTCTCTAAGCACAGTATACCCCCTACAAAAATGTAGACTACACATATATATATATATATATATA
>JBBPBX010059128.1:0-11033 GCA_038048925.1 Garcialebias charrua | reverse complement strand
TATATATATATATTATCCTCTGTACCAGAATGTTCTACCACAAACACTTCCTATCAGTAGAATCCACTGCTAAGCTGCTCTGATACTCCTTAACAAAGGTGTAGCTAATTTATATTCTCTAAGAATCAAAATTGATAAAACTAAATTATATAATAATAATAATAATTTGTCACATTTGTTATCTGTGTATGTTTCCCATACTTGGTGGTGCAGCGAGCAGCGTAGTCGCGCTCGGGGAGCTGGAGAATTAGATGTGCACTCATAGACACCCCAAGGTGTGTAGTGGCCGGGGCCGGGGCGCGAACCCCCCGTCCTTAGGGTCAATATCTATGGAAAAGTAGTGAAAACCCTGTACACCTTTTTAAAAAATCTATCAACACACACAACTATTGTACTGCACATTCACCAGGCACAAACATATATATATATATATAATCACATTAATCTGTCTGAAACATTCACATTCTGTCTGACACATTCATCTCAACAACCTTCAATCCTCACATTCATTCTTCACAGGCGTAAGAATAATCATATGTAACTTCAACATACGGTGTAAACAACAATTGAGAGGTTTCAACAAATATTGAGAAATCCTTGGCATATATTATTAATATTAGTTGGTTAGTTAATGTGATTAACCCTTGTGTTGTCCTGCGGGTCAAAAGTGACCCGCTACCATGTTTAGCTATAGAAAAAATACCTTAAACTATATTTTTCCAACTTGAAATTTTATGACTTTTCCTAAAGTGACCCCATCATTACAAAAAGTGATACTTTGTTTTTGTCTAGGTTTCCATGTGGGCTGTACACCACTAGGGTCCAAAGATCGTCCTATGGGTCATTTTTGACCCGTGAATTATAAAGGCATTTAAACACCAGAAAAAAGTTCAAAGGCCACACACAAACTCTCTCTAACACACACACACACACACACACACACACCACACACACCCACACACACACACACACACACACACACACACACACATCAAAGACACTAGAACTTGCATTTGACCTGCACCTGCACTCTTGATCTGCAGCTAACCCCTCACATCACACAAGCTGCCAAGCAAAACAAAAAAACAAACTAAGAAATAATAAAGGCTGCAGCTGGGTCAGTCAAAAGAAAAAGGTGCCAGTTCTGCCCCTGGAAGAAGGACTGCAAGACAAAAGCTGTGTGCTGCACATGTGAGAAACACATCTGCAAAGCCCATTCTCACGTTCACACATACTGTCCTTCTTCTTCTTCTTCTTCTTTCGGCTTTTCCCTTTTCAGGGGTCGCCACAGCGAGTCATCCTCCTCCACCTCACTCTGTCCTCTGCATCCTCTGTCCTCACTCCATCTTTTTCATTCATTCATTCAACCTTTATTTATACAGGCTAGCCTCGTTGAGTCACGGGGACTCATTTACAAGAGGGACCTGTCTCACTCACACCAAACAACCATCCACTCTCACACTCACACCTAGGGTCAATTTAGAGTCACCAATCAGCCTAACAAGCATGTTTTTTGGTCTGTGGGAGGAAACCGGAGTACCCGGAGGAAACCCACGCATGCACGGGGAGAACATGCAAACTCCACCCAGAAAGGCCCCGGACCGGGATTTGAACCGGCAACCTTCTCGCTGAGAGGCAGCAGCTCTACCAGTTGTGCCACCGTGCTGCCCATCTACCTTCATGTCCTCTCTAACTGCATCCATATATCTCCTCTTTGGCCTTCCTCTGTGTCTTTTTCCTGGCAGCTGCATTTCTAACATCCTTCTACCAATATACCCACTGTCCCTCCTCTGGACATGTCCAAACCATCTCAGTCTGGCCTCCCTAACTTTATCTCCCAGTTGTTCAACATGTGCTGTACCTCTGATTATCTCATTCCTGATCTTATCCATCCTTGTCACTCCTAAGGAGAACCTCAGCATCTTCATTTCTGCTACTTCCAGTTCTTTCTCCTGTCTTTTTGTCAATGACACTGTCTCCAGACCATACAACATAGCTGGTCTCACCACTGTCTTGTAAACTTTTCCTTTGACCTTTGCTGACACCTTTTTGTCACAAATCACTCCTGAAACTTTTCTCCATCCACTCCATCCTGCCTGGACTCTCTTTTTCACCTCTTTACCACATTCCCCATTTTCCTGGACAGTGGACCCCAAGTACTTGAAGTTCTGCACCTTTGTGACCTCTGCTCCTTGTAGCCTCACTGTTCCACCTCCTCCCTCTCATTCACACAAATGTATTCTGTCTTACTATGGCTGACTTTCATTCCTCTTCTTTCAAATGAATACCTCCACCTCTCAAAGTTTTCTTCCACCTGTTCCCTGTTCTCACCACATATCACAATGTCATCTGCAAACATCATAGTCCATGGGGATTCCTGCCTGACCTAATCTGTTAGTCGGTCCATCACCAGAGCAAACAAGAAGGGGCTCACATAGTCCTACATGTGATAAATATAGTAGAAGTTGAAAATTGTTCACAAAATCAAGCAACATTTTGTTTTTTTGTTGTGTTATGAGAGAAGTATTTTTATAATTCACTTCCTAAAAAATATTTAAAAAATAAACGTGACAAAAAAGTTCCAGATTGTTGACTGTTTTTTCCCTTTCAATATAAATAATTCAGAAATAATTACTTTACATTTATATAATAGCCATAATAAACCTTTACTGTGTAAAAGAAAACTGTTTTGACAGTTGGTTTGTGGTAAAAAAAAGGTGTAATACTGTTAACTGGTGATTGTCTTTTTGTATTGTGTAACAAAAATACATGATAAAAAAAATATAAAATAAATAAATAATTGAGATGCATTGATAAATAGGTTGTTTCATCGTGGAAAATGGATTTTGGATTTAAAGTTCAATAAAGCTGCTTTATTTTGGGTCTTTGGTAGTGCGGGTCATTTTTGACCCGTAGGACAAGGGGAGTAAACAGAATGTTAAGATCGCACAAGGGTTAATTCTGCTCTGCTGTATGTTCCACACCTTAACCTGTAAGATAAAATGGTGATCTCATGTGCAGGGAAATAGATCTTCCCTTCATTGTTCACACTGCAACATTAAGCATTCATTCAACATTAATTAATTCGCTGAAAAGGGGAGAAATGTAAAACCCAGTTATGGTAAGTTTTTCTGCTTGTCAATCACAGCTGTGGAATCAAGTGATTGTAAAGTGCATTTCCCCTTTTCAAATATAAATTATTCACAATTTTCATCAGAAGTCCAGTAAAAACAGATTTAACATGTAAATGAAGAATAAATAAAATAAAAAGTCAGCATTAAACCTGTATGAAATACCCCAAACATTCCGACCAAAAGGTGGATTTAACAGAATCTTGTTGATCAACTATTGTCCAAGAACCTGCTTGAGACACTCAGTAAAATGATTTTATGTAACTGTATAATTGACAAGCGTTCTTGTAACGGCTGTGAAATTAAACTGCAGAAAATTAACTACCACGGATCTCCTTGATCTGCTAATTTCAGTATCTGAACGTACCTGAATCTGAACATCTGCAACCTCTGTTTCACCTGTCCCTCATCTGAGCAAAGAAGTTAGGGTCCTTATCACGAGACATTGTGGTGAACAACTTCAGGGGAGCCTGTCTTAGCTTTCGGTGCAACCCACAGAGGCCTGCAATTAGAATAATTCCCAAAGCGGTTATCACACTTAACCTAACCACTAGATAATTCATTCTACCTGTAACAATTATGTACAACAAACAATGTACCCTTTTTATGTAATGTTATTTTAAGACTGTTTTGATTTTTTCCTCAAGTTGTATCGTGACTTTGGGACCGGTCGATCTACGTTCCCAATCGGAGGTGGAGGTTCAGCGTCACTCTGTAAAGATGTAACTCCCAGCTCCTCAGACACACCCAGTCCTTAAGATGCGCCCAGCCCCTCAGACGCGCTCAGCTCAGCCAAGTCGTCTCGTACCTGCTGTACAGTGCGTTGAGAAGAGTCAGAGTCAGAGAGAATTTATTGTCATTTGCACCGCATGTAGTACATGTGTTGAAAACGAGATTATGTACACAGGGTCCCAGTTACATCCAACAACAAATGCAAGAGAAATACAATAATAACATCTAGGATTAACTAAGAGAGACATCACATCAGCTAGTAATACACTAAGCCCTAATGTAGTAGAAAAACATCATTATAAACAGCAGCACGAACATGAGCAGATGGTCACAGATGAACGCAGCAACAAGAAACAGATGGTCACAGATGAACGCAGCAACAAGAAACAGATCAGTACAGTATCAGTATGATGTGACATTTTGCAGTGTTTATTCTTATTATTTATTTATTCATGAGTCTGACAGCCTCAGGGTAGAAGCTGTTTCTCAGTCTAGTGGTTCTACATTTGATGCTCCTCAACCTCCGTCCCGAGGGGAGTGGTGCAAAGAGTGAGTGTGCTGGGTGAGTGAGGTCTTTCATGATGCAGGTGGCTCTTTTTCTGCATCTGGAGGTGTAAATGTCTGTGATGGTGGGGAGACTGACTCCCACAGACTTCTGTGCAGCCTTCACCACTCTCTGCAGAGCTTTTCTCTCTGCAACTGTGCAGCCTCCATGCCACACGTTGATGCTGGAGCACAGGACGCTCTCCACTGCACACCTGTAGAACGAGGTGAGGACTGGGCTTCTCAGACCGGCTCGTCTCAGCCGTCTGAGGAAGTAGAGTCTCTGATGACCTTTCTTGATCAGGCTGGTGGTGTTATTGCTCCAGCTGAGGTTATCATTCAAGTGTACACCCAGGTATTTGTAGCTGGAGACCACCTCCACCGCAGATCCACCTATATACAGTGGGGTGTGGGTGTGTTTGTTCCTTCTGAAGTCCACAATCATCTCCTTCGTCTTCTTCACATTCATGTGAAGGTTGTTCTCTTTGCACCAGCTCTCCAGATGTTCCACCTCCTGTCTGTAGCTGGATTCATCATTATCTGTGATGCATCCCACCACAGCTGTATCATCTGCAAACTTAACAATATGACAGCCTGGATGTGTGGCTATACAATCATATGTGAGCAGAGTGAACAGAAGAGGGCTCAGCACACATCCCTGAGGAGAGCCAGTGCTGAGGGTGATGGTGGAGGAGGAGAAGTTGTGGATCTTCACGGACTGTGGTCTGTCTGTTAAGAAGTCTAAGACCCAGTTACAAATAGAGGGGCTTAGTCCAAGTGTGGATAGTTTGTCTATCAGAGTTTGGGGGATCATGGTGTTGAAGGCAGATGTGAAGTCCACAAAGAGCAGACGCACGTATGAGTCCTTCTGATCCAGGTGGGTGAGAGCAGTGTGGACCACGGAGGAGATGGCGTCCTCTGTTGATCGGTTCTCACGATATGCATATTGATGAGGGTCCTCGTTGATGTTGACGGCTGTCTTGATGTGGGACATGACATGACATGACATGAGGGTCAGAATTTGATCTTATTGTGCACTATCATACATCAAAACGTGTTGTCTCTCAGAGTCAGCTCAGAGTCAGCTCTCCCTCTATGAAACAAGACGGCATTCACAAATCCGTCTTTTTCATCCACATCTAAGTGAAATGGCAAAGAGTAATCTGTAGAGAGCACGCATCAAACAAAGCTTGTTTAATTCCAACAAACGCCCTATCAGCTTCCTTTGTCCACTGCAGTGGGGATACATAATTTTATCCCCCACAGGCGTGTCATAGGGTCTTATGACATTAATCCAGGCGTCCCAGCTCTGCAGAGTGTGTTATCAACTGAGCCATCTGAGTGCCAGCCTTACCTTCAGCCTGCTCTGCAAATTTGTCTGCATCTTTGGAAAGAGTTTCAGCAACTGTTTGTACTGTGGTCCTCCTTTTTTTGAGTTCCTCCAGGTAATCCTCTGCTGCCTTTCTCTTTTGGTCCACACACTCCTGAGGAAAGACAAAAACAAATATGAGACTTCAGACATTGTATTTTGTCTTATTTTGACTGAGACACAGGCCTAAATTATATTCATTCATCCAACCAAAAAAATATCCAATTATTATTATGATAAAAACAAGGAGTCATAAATAAAATTAAAAGAAGCAGAAAGAAAATATGTAATTATATCTGCTCCCTTTTTCCTCAAAAAGTTAAATTCAAACAAAATCAATACAGAGTCCTCAAACAACAACTTATGTCAACAAACACATATAAGTTAGTACTAATACTGTATACTTATAAAACACATTTACAGAAATATATAGCCTAAACAGGTTTATCAAATTTGCATCTGAAAACTAAAGCTGTCATATAAACGTTTGTTAAAAATAAAACATTTACCGGTAGGCTCATTACTTTTACATGCTTCATTAAGTCATTAGCTGTTGAATGCCCCATGAACTGGGATCCCAGGTATCTGGACTGTACCTGTCCCCCCTCCCAAAAACGCAGGTGTAGGTCCAGCTGCTTGGTTTTGGTGGTTTGATTCAGGCTTTCATCGAACATGAGCACAAACAGTCCAGTCACTTTGGAAATTAGTTCTCTTTTTATAAAGTCTGCTAGTCCAAACTAAACCAAAGCGGGTAATATATGCTGTTTTGTCTTTTCCACACTTAAAAGATTTGGCGATGTCCGAGTCTGGAAACATTGTTTGAAACAAGTCTCCAATGTCTTCATTTGCGCTGTATGAGTGATGTTTAGTTATCACGTGGAGAATCCAGAGAACCTCCGCTCGTAATGTAGCCTCTGACCCGAAGGCAACACGAAGGTCGCTCCTGTTAGCGATGCTAACAGGAGCTGCGGAGCAGTTGTCTCTCCGAGGTAGAGTAGATGAACCAATGTTGGAGCAGCAGAACTGGCTAATAGCGTCGTCTGTCGCAGGCCTTTCACAGCGCTAATGTGCTAACTTGCTAACGTTCCGAGTTTGATATTTATTTTACATACGCAGCAGTAGGCCTCGAAGTCGCCGTTTGGTGAAGGCTTTAACCAAACCTTAAAGTCGTCCCTCTCAAGCCAAGTGATGTTGAATTTGCATTTCCCCATGTTAGCAACAGCACGCCGTCTTCTTCTTCTGCTGTTGTTATTCTTTTTCTTTGTTTTATTCTTGCCCGCCGACGATCACGTGACATGGACTCTCACGAAAACTGATAGGCTGCAATGCATCACATGTTTGTCAGTAGCAAGCTTTTTTTTTTTTTTTGAGCGCTTGAGGTAGGATTACGAGGCGCTCGAAATTAAGACCTCCTCAAAACAAATTTAAGACTTCAACACAATAATTCGGCAAATTTAAGACTTTTTAAGGCCTAAAATCGCGCTTTTGGAATTTTAGACTTTTTAAGACCCCCGCGGAAACCCTGAGTACTGGAACCAATCTCAGCTGCTTTTGTGTGAAGGCAGGGGACACCCATGACCGTTCTCCAGTCCATCAGAGAGGCAGACAAAGAGACAAACAACCATCCACACTCCCAGTCACAGCTACAATTTACAGTCGTACAGAAGAGCCCAAAAATATTCAAACTGAGCATTCAAGTTCTCGATTGAGAGTTCTAATCACTAATTATCAATAATTGTCATATTTACCAAGCTAAATCCTTACTGATAATCATGTGTGGAGTCTAATAATACTGATCAGATCAGATATGATCAAGCACTCATGTATTCACGTGTGTAAACGTATTATTATTAATACTATAATTACAGTTAAGCCGTGCAAATTTGTCCCACTGAAGTAGCTCAGTCTCAAAAAGGTTAGTGACCCCTGTGCTACAGTATATTAGCTGGAGAGGGTCCTCTGGACGGGTTCAAAAAACAAAACATTGTATAAACGTCCAGAGTACCAGACGTTTTTTTTCCCTACCTGGATTATAGAACATGCATCAGGATACTACAATAGGCATATTTGAACAAAACTATAACAAAGGTGTGTCTCTGTTTAACGTGTGATTTTTTCTTCCCAAAACCCTCCAAATGTTCTCTCTAGCCCCTTTCATAAGACAGCTCAGTCCGGGCCTGATGCTTGTTCAGTCCTCCAACGAGCATTCAGAAAAAACACGAACGCGGATTGCCAAGTAAATTTTACTCGCCTCTGATGCGCCCCTGATCCACGACTAGAGGTAGTGTCAGATCCGGACCCGAGCCGGGCAGACCCACTTGTGAATGCAACACGCGGATCCGCGCTCAAAATATGATAGACATCAGTGTGCGACCGCAGGATTAATCAACAGGCAGATTTATTAACAAGGGAATATTAAAAATGACACGAAACGACTACTTGTAAAAGTTAGTTTTGCTCTTTTTTTTCCCTCTCTCTCTGAGCAGGGAGGAGGTGTGTGTGTGTGCGTGCTGGAGGGAGACATCAGCTGTAGATTTATTACTGAGGAAATATTAAAAATGAAACAAAACGACTACTTGTAAAAGTTAGTTTTGCTCTCTTTTTTTCTCTCTCTCTCTGAGCAGCGGAGGAGGTGCTGTGTGCGCGCGCTGGAGGGAGACATCAGCTGTAGATTTATTAACAAGGGAATATTAAAAATGACACAAAACGACTACTTGTAAAAGTTAGTTTTGCTTTTTTCCCCTCTCTCTCTGAGCAACGGAGGAGGTGCTGTGTTCGCGCTGGAGGGAGACATCAGCTGTAGATTTATTACTGAGGAAATATTAAAAATGACACGAAACTACTACTTGTAAACGTCTGACGTCTGTCCCACAATAAATACGTCGTGGTCCAGTTCAGCTCAGCTCCACGCTTCTTTTGGATCCGCGCTGCGGGTTCATATATGAACACATTTATGTGAGCGGGACCTGCCTGCCTTCAACTGTGGTCTTATGAATGACCCGGGGAGGATTAAAGCTGGACTGGTCTATGCGGCAATTGCGCAAATTTGACTTATGAAAGGGGCTTCTGTGAAGGAGTCAGTTTTAGGTGTTTGTAGTTCATCATAAATATCTGCAAATTTAAATCCTACACTGTATTAACTCATTATTGTAGAAGTGGTGGTTTAGAGGTTAGAGAAGGTAGGCCTATGATCGGAAGATCGCCCGTTCAACTCCTGGTACTGACAACATCAACATGTGGGCGGGAATGGTGAAACACACCTGCTTCCTACCTCATTTGCTCCACTCTGGGCCCTTGAGCAAGGCCCTTAACCCCCACCATTTGTTCATTCGGGAGCCTAAGATAGCAGCTCTCTGCTTCACACAGAAGTCTGTGGTTGCGTCAGGAAGGACATACAGCGTAAAAATAATTATGAAATATAAATGCTGCCTTCTCAATAACAGGCGGTTTGCCTGTATTATTACCAATCATGTGGTTTTTAATGTTCAAGTATTTTTTAGCAACAATAAAGTTTATAAATTGTCATTTATAACAGCAACCTTCTGTCTTTCTACGCGAGTGAGGTAGCCGTAGGATTTTGCAACAACCCTCGCTCCAGCCTACTCCACTAATGGGTACTTTAACTAATCCCAGCACTCAAGTATTACCCGAGGTGTCCCGGAACAGTTAGGATTTTAGGCTGAGACGAGGTAATTTCACCCAGATTGTTAACGGTCTACGATCTGTACGCCACACCCTTATCTCACCCCGTGAATAGTCTGACCTAGCAGCTGGAGTCAGATCGTATCTGACGGGGAAGCGTAAATTAACGACCGCTTACCTCCTTGTAGATTGTAATTGTTACCGATCTGGTTAGTTTTAGAATCTAGAAACAAGATCCCGGGTGTTGTTTTATACTCTCAGAGCTTAGGAAACCGTTCAAAACCTCCTTGATTTTGTTGTTATCTTTGAACCAAGTTCTCCATCGTTGAATATCATGTAAGGCAATAAAAATCCAGATTTGTAAATTTTGTGGTGCTTTAATCAATAATTTGCAGGGGATAACAGCATCAAGCACTTTTACTATAGTTGATTACATGAGGATACATGATTGGCATTTATAGATTAAATAATTCCACAGCTCCCTAAATGTGCTCCCACAGGCAGGGCTAAGGTGATTAAGTTGTGATCCAGTCAGGAAATTATAATCCAACAGATGGAAAGATCACTGAGTTATAATCTGACAGGAAAATCCACAAGCAAACATATTGAGATCCAAAGGAAGTTTGTTTAATCCCACAAAAAGTTATATTCCAACAAAAAGTGGTATAATCCAACAAAAAGTGTTATAATCCCACAAAAGGTATAATCCAATCAAAAAGAGTTATAATCCCACAAAAGGTATAATCTAATAAAAAAGGAAAAATCCCACAAAAGGTATAATCCAATCAAAAAGGAAAAAAATGGTAGTTCAGAGAAAATCAGTTATAATACAACATTGGTTCAGTCCAGCTGATGAGATGCTTTCAACGCAGTGGGGTGAGGGTAAAAGATCCTCAGTGTTCCCTCAGATCTCAGACTAAGAGCACTCAGTCTTCGGTGTACCGAACCCTAGGAGTTGAATCCATTTACAAACATACTTGCAAACTAGTCACCTTTCGGCGAAAATCGCCGTTTTCAAAGCAAAATATATAATTTACGTGATTCGTGTAGATCCGATGAGTTTTTGTTTTGGGTGGGGAGGTGGGTGGGGGGGTCAGACCCGTCAGACCCGTGGCAGATTAGACCAAGACGGCATCATTTCCCACTGACTGGATTTCAAGAAACAGCAAGGCATCTGTCGACAAATAAAACATCTTTGTTGGAGCGCGTCATTTTGGCCAATCACAGTCAAGACAGACGATAGTGGGGGAGGGGGAGGAGCCGACAGCGACAACCTCAGCAGTGCGCGGTTGAACAGGGTGAGAGGAGAGGCAGAAGCAGGGCAGAGGCGGTGTTTTCAAAGGGAATTAAGACAATTTTACAAATGACCGACGCAGAGAAAATTGTTCAACCAAGTCCTTCAAAATGTGGGAGCTCCACGCTTCATAAAAATAAAAACTGCGCAACATGCAGCTTTGAAAAGTGACTACATGGGAGAATCACAGAGATAAACGTAAACATGACCGAGTCGTAAACTAACTTCACCACGGTGTGTGGAGGAACAGCAGCAGTAAATCTCTGCATTAAACCACATTTGTTCTGTTTCATAGTGAGAAAACATAATGTCAGTGTCGCTG